>AYEL01083528.1:0-58603 GCA_000484575.1 Olivierus martensii | reverse complement strand
TTAAAATTTTCACTAAGGTCGGCATATTCCCCCGATTTACCCTATGAGTTATTGCTTAACTTGTAGGCTAATTATAAAATTGGATGATGTGTGCTTAAATAATAGGCTATAAAATTATAGTAAAATCACAATTTTTAAGACAAATTAGTGTCTCTTTTGGAAAAATCTGATAATGCTATTTATCAGATTTCCAATTTTTCTTATTTTATTTCATCTTTCTCATCTAATTTAGTGAATATCGCATCTTTTAATACAAGATTAATAATTTCAGTAAGCAGTTTTCTTTTATGAAAACATTTTATTGAGCACTATTATTATTATTATTATTATTATTATTATTATTATTACTATTATTATTATTATTAGTGAAAATGTGACATCTAAAACTGTACAGAAAATATTTTACAACTGTTTAATTTATTAATCTACTTATCGATAACGTATCGATAATTTACGTTATCTCAAGTGGAGAATATTCAAATTAAGTTTAGATCAAAGTGAGATTTGTTTTATATAAATTGAATACAAATAGGCTTATAAGATATTCCTTATCACAAAACTTCGTTTAAGAATCGGCCCTAAGCATTGAGACCATTCTCACGAAGTCAATTTAACGACTTGTGATATTTCGAATTATCCTGATTAAAAAAAAAAATGCCTTGCAATAAATCTGCACACAAAATTATTGAAAAATGATAAACAGAGCTCTTCAATAAAGTTCACAGCGTTTATATAAGGAATTTTATACACGTTTAAACTTTTAAATGTGAATTTTTGATTTTTTTTGCTTGGATACAATCATCATAGTACAAATCATAATTTATGCGTTTTATACAAATAGTTGTAATATTTTCGCAAAAATAAATTATATCATTGTGAAATTTTTAGCAAAAAAATCGCATATTTTTAAGAACTTTAAAAAAAATTTAATAATAAACACCGCCATTCGATATACGCAGAAAATCTGAGAGAAAATAATCAGTGTATGTTTATGAAAATAATTTAGTATTACCAATAATAGCGTTTTGTATTTTATTTATGCTTTCTGATTAATTAACGACTGTCTAAAATTCACCAATTGAACCAAACTATACTTGATTATATCATTGTGAAATTTTTAGCAAAAAAATCGCATATTTTTAAGAACTTTAAAAAAAAAATTTAATAATAAACACCGCCATCCGTTATACGCAGAAAATCTGAGAGAAAATAATCAGTGTATGTTTATGAAAATAATTTAGTATTACCAATAATAGCGTTTTGTATTTTATTTATGCTTTCTGATTAATTAACGACTGTCTAAAATTCACCAATTGAACCAAGCTATATAAATAAATAAATCTAGATCCAAAAAAGTTATAAATTATATCTACGCTTAACCTACAAAGGAATTACAGTTATGATAGTCTGGAACAAAACTTTTCAGTAGCTACAAAAAAAGTACTAAAATAATAATATGTACAGAGTTATAAACAATTTTTAATAATTTATAAAACGAAAATAAAATCAATTAATAATTAAATTTCTCAGATAGAATTTTAATAAATTTTATCTCTACTATTTTTGATTTTATTGCATACACATATTAATCATATATATCATTCGACTTATTTTGATATTGCACGCTATTAATTTTTATTATAATTTATGACTTTCTTTAAATTCTAAATAGTTTCAATTTTAATATTTCATTAACTTTCTCAATTAAATATCCGTTTTAAAATATTAAATTTAATCAAAATTAATTTTTAAATGTTATAGGTTCTGTAGATAATCTAGACAATTCATTGAATGAATGAAAAAGTTTAAGTAAACGACGAAAGTTATTTTTCGGATTAAATTTCTCATTCGGTTATGGTATACAGTAAAACAGCCCAATATGAATAAATTATATTTAATCATTCATAAAGCATTGTAACTATAATTGTATAAATAAACGATATTCATCATAACGTCTTTAAAATGAATGTTAAATCTTTTATCAAATATTCTAGATCAGGGGTGAGCAACCTCCGGCCCGCGGGCCACTTTATCTTATTATATCTAATACCAACGCTATGTATGCTTACATATCTGTATCTTCTCTTTTTTAAATAAATACTATTATTATCAATTGTTTTTGTTTTGGCCCGTGGCCCACCATAAATTTTACTATACGGCCCCCTACAAAAAAAGGTTGCCCACCCCTAATTTAAATGTTTAGTTTATCTAATAATTGAAAAAAAATGACAAGATGCTAATTTGTAACTTAATTTTATTATTATTAAACTTGAAAATTATGTGCTCGTAAGAAAAATTAACTATGGCAACAAAATATAAAACTTATTTATATCAAGAACGATTATTAGGAAATAAATTTGTTCATAACATTATAATAGACTATATTTTTAAAACAAGTTTACAGAATTTTAACTAATAATTTTATGAACTTTTAGATATTTTAAAGCTGAATTGCATGCAGATAAGTCTATTTAAGTTGATTTATCATATAACCATTAAGTTTATGCGTATAATCGAAACTTTTTATTGTCATTAGCACGTTGTAGAATTTTTATTTATTTATTTATTTATTTATAAACATATACACCCTACGCTATAATTAAAAAATTTCATATCATTAAAAATATAAGTTAAATTAAATACTGTAATTATTCTAATAAACGGTGCTCCGATTATTTTATTTTTCATAAATTTACGGCGGTTTTATCGAAAATATTCGTTTATTAGAATAATAACAGTAATTTTTTTATTAATTAAACAATAACTTACATGATTACTGAACTTATACAAAATGAATTTCACAGATTTATTAATTTTTCAGTTTATTATATATGTAGACTGCATTTGATTAAAAAAAATCAATCAGAATCACAGATAAAAAGTATATTAATGCTAAAAAAATCTATCGATGTTATCATAACATAAATTAACTTTCCATTCATAAAATTTCATGAATGAATTTAAAAGAAAACAAAATCTAACTTTCTATCGGCATTCAGAAATAAAATAAATGTTAATTTAAATCTAAAATAACGTGTGGGAATGTAAAATAAAAAGTTTTGTTTAATCTATTGGAGCATTTTTACAATGAAGAACTTTGTGCTGACATGGGAGAGTTATCGAGTTGTAGGTATTTTTCCATCGAATGCAGGCCTACATCTGGTTGCCGATATTAGTTTTAATGACAGGTATTAGGCATTGGGGAGGTGGGAGGTGTGCAGTGATCAATTAATCTCGTTCCCCAAGGTATGAAAATCATTATCTTAAGGCCCATTGCGGGTCAATTCGGGAAACATCCATTAGGAAGACTGTCAGAACTCTTGTGGAATTCGACGAATCTCCTGAATAACTTCCAAATAGAAACAGACGATTGAACTGTTTAACGATCGGATACGTTTATTTACTGAACGTTTGAAGAAAATTGATACGTCAGTCGACGCCGTTCACCACCACCCATTGGGGCAAAACGTTTATCAAATTGTTAAATATTGTTTATTTAGCGTTTCCGTCTGAAGTTCCGCTCTCACTCTCTCTCTCTCTCTGGCACATGTCACTAATCAAATGCGCCAATGTAAACATTTACCACATATCTACTCCCAGCGATATTAAACGCCTTTGGGACTTTGGGGATTAAGCTTGCCTAAAACGGACGTTTTGTAATTTTTAAATATATTTATTTAAGTTAAGAGGGGAGCTAATAAAACTCAAAATGCCTTTAAATGGCTTAAAGATGCCAAAATGCTTCAATTATTATTTTTCTAAATATTCAGATAGCTATTCAGAAAAATGCATCTAGAAACCAAAATATATTATTATTTTATAGGAAAACTTAGAAGTTACTATTATATTTTCTTCACTTTAAAACATGCAGTCTGTGATAGCATAAATAACAGGACTGGAAATTTGGCTATACTCAATTTTATATTTTGTTTAAAAGTGGAAAATTAAGTTAAAAATAGGAACTGAATGGAAGAAAACTTAATATAAAAATATTAGCTTTACATTTAAAGTATTTTCTTATACTGTATGTTGAATGAATTAAGAGACAAAAAAAATATGCAGCTCAAATCTCTATGTTGCTATTAGAGTTTCGTAGTTTAAATATGTTTGTGGATAATCTGTTACGTCTGCAGTATAAATTATACTATTTAAACACAGTTAAACATGATATTTAATTATAATAGAACGCATAAAATCTAATAAATTTATAGTCTAATTTTTACTTTCCTTTAAAAAAATATTAATAATATCATTTTAATTATAATAGAACGCATAAAATCTAATAAATTTATAGTCTAATTTTTACTTTCCTTTGAAAAAATATTAATAATAAAAATTTAGGCATAAAATGAAATATTTGGTTTCCACTTTTAAATTATAATCGATATATATATTTATTTTAATATTAACGATCAACTTCAGTTGTATTAACCTTCCTTTCCTTCTGAAAGAATATTAAAGGATTCTTAGTTGAGCTATTTAAACTAAAATTTACGTTTTAAGCAATTATTGAATTAAAATAACATTATATGCTAATAATTAGTCTATATGCCTAATATTAATTGTTTATTTTGATGTAATTTAAAATAATTAAAATTCTGTTACTTGATAATACAAATTTAAGAGTTGGTAACTTTATATTTAGCGAATTTTATATATATTATCTTTGCTATTATAATTTGGTTCATAGGCAAAATATGTAATCTTTAGAATTAGTTTTGAGCAAATCTAGAAAATATCGCATATTTTAATGTGGAATTAGTTCAAAAATTTTAATTTAATTTTTCTATATTGTATATCTGTTTAAGATCGCTGGAATTTTCAAGATTATTTTGCCACAGATGATGAAAAAATCTTGGAAATTTAAAGAAGCATTTCACTGCTAAGATATAAAATTTCCGAATAAATTCTAAATGCAATGATTATAAATTAGTAGAATTGTATTTTAATACGAAAATCAGAATTTAAATACATTTTTTATTATTATTTTATAGGAAAAAATGTAATTATATTTATTATATCATTTCACATTTAATTATACCATTTAAATTATACATAAATTTAATTGAATATTTAATTTAGAATTTAATATATTTATCTGTTAATTATTATTATTATTTTTCATTAGAAAGATCGATTTCGATCACAATTTTTGAACAATTTTGATTAAATATGGCGTAGGTAATATACATTTATAAAATTTCAGCATAGGCCTAGAATGACATAATAAAGCAATTCAATCGCTTATCTTCCAACTGTTCTCTTAATCATCTTAAACCGATTTTCTTATAAAATAAAAATGTAAAATTCATCTAAAAAGTGCATTTTCATAGATTAATTTTTATAATATAATATAAAATAATTAAAAGACGAACAATGTGTAAGAAATGAATTTTTTTAGAATCAAACAACAATTTTTTTCTTAAGAAAATTATATTTTAAATATTATATATAATTTGAAGCAATTTTAATTAAATATATCGATATTATAATATATAGCTCATTTTTTTATATAATATATAAAAAAATGAAAATCATTTACAAATCATCTATATATGATTGTTATGCCATTAATTTTAATCCGCATGCTTATTTATATCATAATATATTCATTATCAAGAAAATGTTTATATTTATTTCATATTTGGAATTCAAAATATAAAATAAATGTTAAAAATTTCAGCAACAACAAACATAGTAATAATATCTATAATGTTAGTACATCCAAAATGTCGTAAGCTACAATGCTATGATTCTATGTCGTTCAAAACCGAGATAATAAATGAATAACAAGATTAATTAATAATTATCAAGTTCTAAGATATCATTTTTTGCTTTAATAAGAAAATCGCTCATGGAATCATAAAAAGCGAACGTTAGCAAAAATAAGCGTTTGTAATGTCGATTGGTCCATTTGTAACAATTTTAAAGACTAAATTATAAAATTATAGATCTACTAATTTGAACAATTTATATTGTAAACACAGATTTATTCGATAAATTACGTTTGTTAGGGGGAAAGATTAATATGTAAAACAGTCGCGTACGAAAGGAAACGAAAATCAATATCATTAAAGTTTCCAAACTCTAACAGCACGAAATTCGTTTTTGTATATGCAACATAACCTATAATAAAGTCTACGATAAATAGGTTTATTTACATATTTTTAATCTGCAAAGTCAACAAAATAAATATAAAAAATGCATAGTAAATTTAGGCCTGTGATCTATAATGTTTGTGTATCTATGTATTACCACATTTAGGATCGTATTTTCGATGAAATTCTAGCCAATAATTTCATTATTATGTGAGTTATATTAACCATACATTGCTCATGAGAAGAGTCCACTTAGTATGACTAAACATTTAGATTTAACTGATGTTATGTTGACAGTAATGAAAAAATAATAGTAATTTATCAATATTTGTTTTTACAAAAAAAAATGACCCGTTTGAAGAAAAGCGAATCTGATTAAAGGAAAAAAAATAATTATAATTTATCATACCAGAAATTAAACGTTATTGATAAGCTTAGTAATATGAAACCAGTTTTTCTTTTTTAAAGATAAATATGTGTTATAATGTAATTTATTTTTTCATAAAGTATGTTGCAATTTTTACACTTTTAATTTTTTGCTGATTTTTTTTAAAATTTTTTATACAAATGGGCCTATTTCATGATAAGTTGGGGATTCACATAACGATAATTATCTATTGGGTGAATTAAATTTATGGGTACATATTATATTATAGTATTTTACATTCCATTTATGTGTTATGTATTTTATGTGCTATTTTTATGTAAATATTCTTATATAGTAGATCTATTCAATGAAACTGCTAAGAAAAGCTACTTAATTTTTTTTAATTAGTTTTAGCGACATAAGTTAGGTTTATTTAATTCATCGAGTTTTAAGACAAATTTATCTTTAAGAGTTTAAAAATGGTAAATTTACATTTTTACGAGGATTAAGTCAATGACCTGTGGTTTGCAAAGATGCGGAGAAAAATTGTCTTAAAGAAGAATGCAAAGTTAAGAGAGCTATTCTCAAATTGCCTTGTCTGGAAGAGCCTCCTATCGACTTACAACTTCTTTCTACCCCCGACTTTCTTTCATCCCGCCTTCTTCGACCATTTGACTGATAGTGACAATTTCGCTAAACCCCACCTACTCAAATTTGGGGAGGTTCCGACTGTCGACAGATTCTTGATTATGTATTACGAGTAAAGAGAAAGATAGATTAGATAACAGTGCAACTATCTACTTACATAAGTTGCAGAATCGAAGTTCGGTGTCTTCCGGAGTGCATTTTTGTCTGGTTGGAATCTTTTAAGGTGGCATTACTGCAAAGACAGAGTAGTGTGGCAGACTATGCGACCGGCGGCGCAATGTCTGCTCAGAATCCATTCTAACGGCTCGAGTAACGACGTTGCGACCTCCCGTTCTGATTGGAGAGTGTCGTTGTATGGGAGGATCTTAGGAGAAACGCCTCCTTTGTAGTGTGGGAAGTCGCGTACTTGGTCTATGTTCGTAGATCAAGCAGACTAGATGTCACGTTCGTCTGTAGGTAAATATACGATCTGTACGGCGACTGTCGGCGTCATACGGTGACGTTGGTTTGCAGTCGGTCGCCGTTCTGGCAACGATGCTCGTACCGCCGGACATGATGGCTGCACAGTCGAAACTCCTTTATCAACTGAACAAATTTTACGGTGAAAGAGTGCAAGTGAGAAAGGCAACTATTGCCAAAACTGTGAGAGAAGTTTGTAAAGTGGTTCAAGATGTTTTGAAAGAGGTAGAAATACAAGAACCTAGGTTTATTTCTTCTCTGAGCGAGTGCAATAGTCATTACGAAGGATTAGAAGTTATATCTCCGACGGAATTCGAAGTTGTTCTTTACTTGAATCAAATGGGTGTGTTCAGTTTCGTTGATGATGGTTCTCTGCCAGGCTGCGCTGTATTGAAGCTTAGTGATGGTCGCAAGCGTTCTATGTCCCTTTGGGTGGAGTTTATCACCGCCTCGGGTTACTTATCGGCCCGAAAGATTCGCTCCAGATTTCAGACACTGGTGGCTCAGGCCTGCGACAAGTGCAGCTATAGAGACACCGTGAAAATGGTAGCAGACACCACCGAAGTTAAACTCAGGATCAGAGAACGGTATGTAGTACAGATAACTCCAGCATTTCGGTGCACGGGCCTGTGGCCTCGGTCTGCAGCACATTGGCCTATTCCTCATATTCCTTGGCCTAATCCCAACTTAGTTGCGGAAGTAAAAGCTGAGGGTTTTGACCTTCTGTCTAAGGAATGCGTTACTTTGCAGGGAAAACAATCTTCCATGGAAGGAGACGCCTGGGTGCTTAGTTTTACCGAAGCAGAGAATCGTCTCCTACAAGGAGGCTGCAGACAAAAATGTCTAAGTATTTTAAAGACTCTGAAAGACAGGCATTTAGATCTGCCCGGAAATCCAGTAACTAGCTATCACTTGAAGACTCTTCTACTATACGAATGCGAAAAGCATCCCCGAGAATTAGAATGGGACGAGACTTGCCTGGGGGACCGTCTAAACGGTATTCTTTTGCAGTTGATCTCTTGTCTTCAATGTCGAAGGTGTCCTCACTATTTCCTACCTCAACTAGACCTTTTTAAAGGAAAATCGGCGAGTTCTTTAGAGAATGCAGCTAAACAATCTTGGAGACTGACCAGGGAACTTTTAACAAATGGAAGGTCTCTGGAAAAATTATAAATTAATATAACATTCCCGATTTTTTTCGTCTTCATTGTCAAGTGCCAGTGATGTTTCTAAATGAAAGACAATCTTACAATATCTCTAGGCTTTAGATTGTGACTAGACCGGATTAAATCCTCTAGGTATGGCTTTATAGATTAGTCTCTAATCAACCTGGAATTTTCGGTCATCCTAGTAAAATACTATCCAATATCAGCAGTGAATTGTGACCAATCTGTAGCCGACTCTACAACGAGTTAGATTATCTTCCGATTCAGCCACAAAGAACGACTCAAAATTCTTTAAATGACTATTGTCTTCGATCTTTTCTGCAAAAGGTAAATATTGTAAGGATGGTATCTTTTCTGACTATTTCTCTCCAATATTAGGTACTTTTATCTTTGAAATTCTTGAATGATCTGTAGAATGATGATGGTGAACTGTTGTACAGATTTTGTACAGTAGATATGTAATTTGTGAAAACTTGTACAGAATACAATTCATATTCGAAAAAGTCTCTTGTCTCTCTTATTCCAAATTTACAATATATTGGTTTTTAATCAAGTAAAAATAAATTATTTTCCATAAATTCATTTTATTATTAATTAAAAGAAATTTGCGTTGATTTGAATTAAGTTTTTCAAGCGAAATGATCAAACATGAAATTTGCTTAATTATATCTTTTCCGTTATAAAATATACTATATATAAATATGCTTAAAAATAAATATCTGCTTTTTATTCTTATAAAAAGTTAATGATTTCTGTAATGAGGCAGTTTCAAATTTGATTTTTTATCCCTCAAAATAAAAATAAAAGACAAATAATGGTCTTGTACTGAATAACTTATAAGCACATCTCTCCGGTTCATAGAACTCTGCAATGCGGTAGCCCATATACATATAAAACAAAAAATAATCGTCTTTTATTTATATATTTATATCTTCTTTACATAAATATATTTAGATAAAGAAGTGTAGAATATAGAATAATAATTAAAGCTGTATTATAATAAATATGTAAACATTTACATGTTTGATGTGAACTAATAATTTTATAATTTGATCTCGTAGTATAGTATAGAAGTCATGAAAAATTTTTAAAGCTTTTATTATTTTGTCAGACGGATTTATCTGATAAAATTCTTCATATTGATCCAATAATTTAAAAGATTTTCTTGTTTTATCATTTTTGAATTAATTTTTTTTTCAGATAAATATTGCCATATTAAAGATGGATTTTAACTCGATTTGAATATCCTTGTAATAAGTCTATACTAAATTTTAAAATCCATTAAATTCTTTAAATATAAAGTAAACTTCAAAAACAGATATTTTGATATAAAAATCTTTAAATCCTCTTATAAAAGGGCTTTTTTCGACTCTAATTACATGAGTGATTAGAGCTTGTTTTCTAATATTAAGTCAGAAAACAAATTCTTTTGCAGTATATTATTTTGCAAGTTTCTTCTTTAAGGTATTTAAAAAAATGTGTTTTGCGTCTAGTCTCATATTTTATTCATGTAAATAAATTGTTTAAATCAGTTCATAAGTCTGAAATGTTGTGAATGTCCACCTACGTCCGCTGAACATACACCTTAAAATAGCATTATTATATGATAAATTTCTATAGATGTTATTTCCAATAATTTCCCTTTCGTGAGTGGTGACATGCGACACGTGCGTATGGCACGTGTCTTGGTTGTCATGTGTCATGTCCTCTGACGTCACTGGGTGTCATGTTACAATGACAACAGAAAAGTGTGTGAAGTAGCCTGTGACTTCATTCAAAATTACTCGATGAAACATTATCTTTACAATTGTTTAATCCGAGATTATAGCCCGATAGCTAATCACCAACCACTAATTACAGCTTGCAGAAACGTTACAACTGAAATTATAGAAAGCCTTCATCTGATTCTAATGTTACAAAGCCCGAGGTAATGCTTTTATCTGAATCAATTTAAAATGATGTTAGCGCAATAAAAACACGAGTACTTTTATAAAATAGGCAAGAAAATAATTTCATATTTTAATATTTTTAGTTATAAAATATATATACTCTACTTTTCAGTAGTAAGAAAATTTTCATTTAAAAAATATAACAAAGAGTTCGAATATAACTTCGAGGAAAAATATTATTTTAATTTCATGTAAAATAAGCCATAAAGATATAAATAAACTCGTTGAAGTATTATTCAAGCTTATTATTATACAATCGATGATGAGGTAGAGGTATATAGTCATGCAAACAAGAACCATGAGTCAAAATGCAGTTGGTGTCTCCCTTTAAAGAAGAAAATGCCTAAATTTTTACTTATTTCATTTAAAGCTTAAAATCAATTCAGTTTATTCGATGTAAATTAGTTTCACCATCTAATTGTATAATTTATTTTTATAATATTAGCATTTACAAGTATAATAATAAAAATCTGCGTAAACTCTTCTGAATAAATAAATATTAATTAAAAAAAAATGTTGGAGGTATTCAAAGACGATAAAATAAAGACAAATCGATATTTAAAACTTCTTATAGATTATTTATAAAGTATCTTTTCAATAAATTATAACAAATGAATCGCTTTTGAATGAATGAAATTCAAGATTCTGAAAGGACATTAAAATAAAACTCCCAACATAAACAGAGTTAAGTGCATTATCTATTCAGATATATAACAGAATATATAAAAATAAATTTTTGTAAAAGATGTTATCGAAAGATTTTTATTTTTACATTAAATATTAATCGTGCAGTTTTCTAAAATATGTCTAAATTTTTCTGCAAGATATTTCGATAAAATTATCAGAGAAGATCTATTTTAAACAATATAAAATGAAGTTACTGATTAAATTTTTAAAAATAAAAATGCCAAGCACTATCATATAACTAATAACATTTATAAAAATTATTAAATTTTTATAAATGTTATTAGTTATATGTTAATAGTTATAAATCTTTTAAAATATCTTATTAAAGATATTTTAAAAGATTTATTCTATTTAAAAATTCATACTCTCATATTAAAATTAATAATAATAATAATAATCTCATAGAATTCAGAATTAGAAGTATCAATAATTATTGATATTATAAGAATGTTAATCTAAGAAAAATAAAATTTGTTATGAACTTGAAAAGATATTCAAAATATAGAAGGTAGAGAACAATTTATTTGAAAATAACAATGACTAAGAGTTCTTTATGTCTTCAATAAACATAAGCGTTATGCAATTCGTTGTGATAATATTTTTCTTGTAAGAAACTCAATATCTAAACATCCTAAAAACAAAGAATAATATATAATCAATCTAAGTTATTTATTTTTAAACACAAATCAAATATGCAGAACGAAATTAAATATTGCTTTAGCAAATTTTATATTTTAGACCAAACTTATTTTGAAAACTGATTAATTTCTTAAAACAGAAATGTTAAAATTACTATATTTTAATACGCTACACTAACCTCACTCGCAATGCTAAATTAAAAGATATTTTGATGATAATCTGCAGCTAATTTTCTTTTCTGTTTATTTTATTAATATAAAGAAATTTTTAATGAATTAATATTCTAAATTTGATAATAATAGGGATTTAATCTTTTGTTTTTTAATTTTCAGTCATACTATTTTATTTACAGCAACATAATGGGATTTTGATACACATTAAAATAAATTATATTATTTTGTTGACTGAATTAAATAATACAAAAAATGCTATTACAAATATCTGTTATTATACATTATAAATATTTTAAATTGATGCATTAGACTTTTTAATTGTAGAATAGCTTACAGAATTATTATGTGGTTGCTTTAATAAAAAATAATAATAATTAAAATTTTGCTTTTTAATGTTCATGTATACTTTTTAATAGATTTACAATGATATAATTTGTATCCATGCAGAAATGTTTAAATTTAATATAAAGTTTGATTTAAAATAAAACTAATTTATTAATTTAATTAAAACTTTATTCAAAGCCGCGCTTTTGGGTTTCTGCCAAATGAGTTCATTGTTCACTTGATGTGTTTGTTTGCATTTATGATCTTACAGTAAATATTAATTTCCTAATGTGGAAATTTTTTTCTGAGTTTCGAACTCTAAAAGATTTTTCAAATTTTTTTCTTTTCTTATTTAGAACTTCTTCTTCTGGGAAGTCCAAAAAAAGGAAAATCCTTTTTAGACTTCCCAGGAAAATTGTTTCTCCATTAAAACTTACATTTTTCGAAACAAATCCGCATAGATTTAAACTAAAATTAAGATAAAAGTATTTATTAATGCAATAATTTATAAGTAAATTTCTTTATTTAATTAAAATCAATATAATTTTTCAAAATTTTTCCCATATTTGAATTTTATTTTATGGGCGAGTTTTTTAAAATCTTTTTAAAACATAATTATTTCTGTACTATACAGTATTACCTTACTATGCTTAATATTATTTCTTACTTATAATTTGCAAATTAATTAGAAATTTTTTCCTAAAATTACATTTATTATTTGTACTAGTAGAAGTATTCGTAACTATATTTCATTGAATTCATTTTTAATGTTTATGTTATAGAAAGTTAATTTTTCTTAAATATATTTGTTTTAAATGCCAATTTAAATATATTTTCCAATTAATATTGTTTAATTATTCGACGCGAGTTCATAAAAGTTAGTGTTTGTGTCGAAAATGCTTTCGAAAATATACCATTTCTAACAGCAAAGTTTACATTTTAATTAATATCGTTATAACAATATTATAAGATATAATTATTGATAGTAAAAAACTGTTTTCGTTTTTTGTTTTTTAAAGAACTTTACTCGATTTTTTAAACCCCCGAATGTCAGAATTTCAATTGAATTAACTGTTGCCACAAACTCTTTCGCTTCAGGCCTAGATCATTATCAGAACTGCTGATTACGGGTCTCAACTTCATTACTCAAACCTATTTTGCATGATCCCATTATCTGCTGGTAATTATAGAGAACAACATTAGATTCAAGCTGTTCTTATACAAAAAATGCGATTCGTTACTCGAATATGTTATCAAGCTAGTTTCGAAAACAATCGTTTTTCCCTAGGCCTACTGACCCGTAAATATAGCCAATCTTGTGAGTTTGAACCGCACATTCTATAACGATAAAAATAAAAATTGAGTTTAATCTACAGTATAAACAGCATCGAGCAAATTTTTCTTCCATCGGCGGATGTAGTTAAGTCATTGAGAACCGATACCAATCATCCGAACCGCTCTTTGGTTAATCGAAGTTGCAATTAATACGCTTTCAGTGCCGTTGTGACAGCTGATCTGATTTTTCTAGATTAATATTTAATAGATGTTTAAACATCGATTTTCGGTCAGTTACCCGTTCTCCACCCTCTCTAAATTATTTATATAGAATTGTCAGCTAGATATACGATTTAAAATAGTCAACGTTTTAAATATGATTACAATTCTTTACATCTCTCTTCTTTTTATCAAAAATTAAAATGAAATTTTATTAGTAAATAGTTGAATCTTATAAATATTTCGATGAATATAAATAGTAAGTTTTAGCCGATATAAGATCATATATTAATCTTCGTCATTTTACTTCATTTTACTAAAGATGGATCGGCTCGTTAATAATATTAAAACGATATAATTATGCTTGTTAAAATGCAGTCAAATCTTAAATTTAGACCACAGTTAATTATAATTTATGGTATAGAAAATGAGTTTAACACAAATTACTCAGAATTTTACAAATCTAATTTGGACACATTGATTATTTTATATAATTTTTTTAAATTTTTAATTATTTATATACAATATAAATATAAAGATGATATCTTTTCTAAGAAAATTAAGGTTTTATTTAGTATTTTCAATAAAATATAATGCCATTCCTATCTTATTTCTTACTTTATATTTGAGTTTGATATCAAATATAGAGGCAAGAAATGAGATAAATTGTATAGAATAATATTGAATGTTATTCTCTACAGTTTACTTAAGAGATCTTAATTATGTTTTGATAATTCTACGCTATTTACTATTAATTTTATAAGCAGTTGAGAAAGATTAATTCGATGTTAATAAAAATCTAAAAGAGTAGGCGGCATTTCACATGGAAAACTTCTATTTTCATTGAAATTTTTATAAAAAAATTTAAAGATAAAAGCTTCAAGTTATCTATAATAAGTAGATCTATTTAAAAATATAACCAAATCTTTCAAAATAAAAAAAAATTATACTGTATTTTTAAAATATTTAATTATAAATAATGTTTTTAAACAGTTAACCATATTTAAACTTAATTTAATTTTAAGAAGAGCAACGGTTATAAATTCTCATTTATTAAGAGAATAATTTATTAAGAAAAATTAGAAATATTTAAAATTATAAATAATTATTGCATATTTTAGTTTGAAAACGTTTTCGAAATTTGATTTTATTGCTTGGAAAAGTTTTATGCGATTGGTTTCGGAATTTTAGACGCTCTTCCGATCTTTAATAAAAATTAGAAATATTTAAAATTATAAGTAATTATTGCATATTTTAGTTTGAAAACGCTTTCGAAATTTGATTTTATTGCTTGGAAAAGTTTTATGCGGTTGGCTTCGGAATTTTCCGTACACTCATTATAACTTGCATTTATTGGCGACATTTTCAAGTATCTATTACTTAGTCATATTGATCGGCGAGAATATAGTGAACAGAAAAGCATTACATTTAAAACCATTGGAGTGAAGCTCATAGATATCTTTTGCGCTTATCCTGTATAAAATTATAAGAAATTTATGCAAATACTGTACGAATAAATTTCAGTACTTTTTAACTAACTGAACGAAATAACTTCCATGATTACTTTTTTTATTCCAATTATCTTTAATAATGGGCTACTTTATGATGATACCGGGAGTAAGCATAAATTGCCGATAAATGGTGAAAATTACCATCAAGATTTTGCTAGCTAGAAGCGTTTACATTATCTAAGCTTTTTATACCAGCCATTTGAATTCATTTCCTTACGGTTTTTTGGTTAATTCTATGCTTTGTATTGGTATCAAGATGCAATCACGTGGCCTAGCCATCCGTCAGGTCGCTCCCTTTGGAGGCGATCTGCATACGTGCAGGCGTGGGAGTCGTTCATACCTGTATCCATTAGCGTAACAACCTGGGAGGTCTGTCTCCCCCTCCGTCCGTACATAGTAAATAATAGACTAGGACCCGGATGATGAACGATCGGCCAGTTCTAATTTCATTGAGGGGGGAGGAGAAACCAACTGACGGATAAATAATGGAAGAACTGGTAGAGTTTTTGACTTGGCGAGAGCCCCTGGGAGTCAAGTTGGCCATCCTACCACCTTCCGTACTCGATTGTCTGTGGATGAAGCGCATTGACGAAGATTAACATCTTTCTTCCCCTTGGATGTAGTAATAGCTTTAAAAACGCAGGCAGTTTAATGGAGCACTTTGCTACAGACTACGGCATGCGACGACGCAGGAATGCGCCTGATATCTACTCTGGGAACAATTAAACTGCGTCATGAATCCCGTAATTGTATTATGCTGTGCAGAGAACCGCGCTTCTAAAAGCGCTTTTTCCAAAATGCTTATCTGGGTCAATATAATTCAGCTGCACCTTGACTTATTATCCTTTCAGTTTTTGCATTAAATATTTTCCTCCAAAACGCTCCAAGTTAACCTAATACAAATTAAAATTTTCCGCCATTAATATCAACGCAAAAGTATAAGTTAACATATTAAAAAATACGCGTTTATATTTCTAGAATAAATGAAACAAATTAAAATTTTCCGCCATTAATATCAACGCAAAAGTATAAGTTAACATATTAAAAAAATACGCGTTTATATTTCTAGAATAAATGAAAATAAGCCACAGCCTATAATAACATAATAAAATATTTTAAAATATGGAACTAAAATGAACTAAAATCTAATCAGGCCTAGGCTCTTTTAATTGTTAAAATAGACATTCTTCTTGACTAGTTCAGAAAGTGGGTTAAAAGATTTTAAACTATATTAAGTTATAGATTCAAGACGTTTGAACAGACTTCGAGTTTCTAAATTAAACAATGAATTATCGTTAAGAGTTTAGAGAATAAGTATTGTTTCAATCGGTTATTTATTTTAACTCTTTACAGAATATATTTTGTTTCTGCTCCAACTGAAAACCGGATTTAGAGAAATTCTAAATTTTTAAGCGTTACGTAAACTTGTTTCTGATTTTAAAATTGTTTTCTTGGAATTTATTTTTAATCGTAAATAAAAATCAATTTTTTAAAAGAATCTCGAATTTAAAAACTTAAACAGGTTAATAATTTCAGATTTTAAACATTTCTTTGAAAACGTATCTTGCTGATTTATTATCAGAATTTTTGAAATGAAAATTTATTTAATATCGTCATTATTAAATCAAGTTAGGTTGATATTAAATAATAAATTGCTTTATGTGATATCAAATAAGTATATATAAATAAAACAAAACGGAAACATTATAAATATCGTTCTTTCCGCAGTTTTGACGACCGTATTGAAGTAATAACGCAGATTTCTTCATGAATTTTCATTATAAACTTAATTAAAATTTTTGAAGATACATCTTATGAATGTTTCAGTTGTTTTCCGGACGATTAATAAAAATAATTACATAAAGAGGAAAAGAGGTGAAGAATCTTGTTGTCTTTGTGAGAGAGATGACGAGTAATCGGAATTAATCGGAAATAATACACAAGGTGATCCATCAACAGTACATTAAATTATGCGTACAACTAAACAGAATTTAATGGCTTTTTTTTAACCGACCTCCTTATCCCGGTTACCTATCACATCCAATTGAAGATACTTACAGAAGAGCGAGTAACACAGACAATCACAGAGTTAACCATATTATATTGTGTTCGGTCATTAATCGTCCGAGGCCAAGCAGAGGCGACACCTGATGAATGCTACAATTACATTCTGGCTCTAATCGCCCAACTTCTACTCACTGAAACAACCATTAATGTCACGCTTCTGTGAGATTTTATTAAGAAAATACGGCAATCAGTCTCCACGCACACAATGATGTCGGAGAAACAGTTTAAATAAATTAAAACTTAAATAAATCTTCCCAACTAGAAAATTAAATAGATTGTATAATTGCATAGAAGAATGTTTAAAATCGCTAATTTTCTACTACTTCCCGTGGGATAACGTGGTGACAGTGGGTCTGTACTAACAGGTGTTAGTAGGACTTATCTCCGGATGAGAATTGCCAGACACTTGTCGAATGGGATGGGTTTAGATAACCACTCTGTTGATCTCAAGAGCAATGATTGGCAAGGGAACAGTAGTCTGGTTTCAAGTATACCACTTAAGATCGAATTTCAAATAAAGACATTTCTCTAAATTTATCATTCGGATGTTTACAGCAATATTCTTACGAATAATGCGTTTCGAAATTTTTAACGAATCTTAGAATAGCCGATTTGGAAATGTAGGATAATCGGCGACATCTGCGTGTTTTAACTTCATTTCCAGATTCCTTTTTAACGATTTGGAGGGCGTCGTCCGAAGATTCACTTAAAGACCAATGAGCCAAAAGCCATAATTATCTTCGGATTTCTACTAATTAAATCGAATTCTTACAATCATCTGTATTATAACCGTTATTACACACTTTACATCACGCGAGCGGACGACAGAAAACGAAAGGTTATTCTCCGTATTAATCCCGGCCATTTTCTCTTTCCACATGTTTAAAATTTTTAACGTTAAAAATTCTACGAGTTATTTTATTTTATTCGCTTACTTAGCGTTTATAAATGGACCGTCTGAAATACGAAACTTAGGCACTTACAAATTCCTGGCAGAATTATTACAGTATGGTGACAAGCGGACTAGAACTATTTTGAATGAACTACATCTGTCAATAGTGAAGTCGTAGAAGAGAGTGAAGACAACCGACCATTGTCGTTAGTTTCAGATTATAATGGTAACAATGGAGTTAGTTACACGGACGAAGAATCCGAATGAGTCAGGTTGAACAGTTGAGCAGGTGGCCTAGATGAGTTCATCTCTAGTGGGAGATATCGCTCGAACGACTTCGCGATTATTCTGACACGCTCAAAAATAACTAGCTTGGCTGCAAAATAATTGCCGAGTTTGCATTAAAAAATAAGTCAAATAAATTTTTTAAAAATAAAATATGGTAAACAAAATATAACTTTGAAAAATGGAGGCTTCTCCACCGTGCTTCTCTTCACTGCAGTAAAGCATTTCTTTGCAGCTTTAAATTTAAAACAGATTATAGTATGTTAATTAGTTTGCTAATAAAATAGATTATTTCAGGATATATTGTTAAACATGCATCTGACGATTTTTTAAATATTTTAATATGTTTTTGCTATGTTATAATTTAAATTTTTGCTAGTGAAAGCTGTTGTTACTAGTAAAAATTCTCAATTATATTCCGAGAAAAAAAAAAATAAAAATTAGACATATAACTACATATAATTAATACAGAATACTGGAATTTATTTTTATATTAATTTATAAGCCGATCGACAAACAAATAATATTTTAATACATTTTAAATTTGATAATTAAAAATATCTCAAAATACCTTTAAAGTCTGAAAAATTGGGAAAATGAATAAATTTATGAAAAAATGTGTTGAATAAGAATCACATATTCATGTATCTTTATTCAAGTTTGCATCGCATTAAAGATAGGATCAATACTTGTAAATTTTTATACAAAAATTGTTTCTTTGAGGCATTTTTCAGATAAAATCCAGCATTCGTAAATTCCCAGATCGCAGACGCAGGCGACAGAAATCGATGTCTGATCCTTCAGAGTCTCAAAATTAATGACTTTATCTATCCGGATCTCAGAAAGTACAGACATGAAATATGCAGCATGGAGAACATCTGCTCTGAGCAGAGCTTTAACATAGATAGACATGAATTGTACAATAATAGATAATGGTGTATTATGGTAGAAAACAATAGTAAAAAAAAACAATAATATTTTTATTATTTATGCCATTAAATTAAATTCGTTAAAATTTTGTAATATCGTATAAATTATTTAATTAAAAACGTTTTGCAAAATTTTACATTATTTAGAGTTTATTTTTCAATCTAGATTACGCTTCTTCACTTTTTATTTTGTATATTAATGTATATATTAACATAAATCAATCTGAGATGTACTTGTTAACCTTTAAACCCGATTGATGACAGAATCATTCTATCCATCTGTTATTGTTTTGAAGAACAACAAGAGAGGAAAAAAATTCGGCAGGTGCTTTTTAATGTCTATAATCGAGTTAACTAAAAATACAAAAGATAACCATTACATAAAGAGGCTCATTAGTTATTCTGAAAGCTTCACGAAACGTCACGTGACGAGTGCGTGCAGTAATCTTCAATAACGATGTGCATATGTGTCCAGTTAGCCCGACCTATCATTCTTTCAGCCAGTTATCATCAAACTATGTGGCCTAAGGCATATCATTCTATAGATTCTGTAATAACGTGGGTCTTATTGTAATCTATTAATAGAATAATTTATGCGAATAAAGGCTGCTACTAATTATAATCGCAATCTTTTTTCCCACAGGATTGCCACGCAATTATCTTTCACGTATAGGAGATTAAATGTTCATAAATCCATTATATGCCAGCCATTACTACGATTGTTTGCTTGACAAAAATCAAAAGAAAATGTTTTTGATTGGAGAACATGACAATTGTGAAATGCAAACGTCCCAATCACGCACTCGATACGTAAATTCGTGATAAATATGCGAGCCCGAAAGCATTTAGAAATTATCATTTCTTTTTTTAAATACAATTGTAACGATTTCAAATATTTTTGGATGCCGTATCATGCCTCATAGGTTGGTAGAATACGAGACACGACAAATGGCGTGATGGAGTCATCGACACTAAGCTCATTTCACTTTCAATGGTAGGTAATTCAATACTCTGGTGGGTGGTGACTTATTAACGTTGCACCGTTTACACTGCTAGCTACCGCACAGAAATGTTTGGACGAACGTGTGTTTATACAAACATAAATGTATTACCTACATATGAATATCAATTAGACCACACTCGAGAACGGGATTAACTTGTGTTGGAATATTCGATGCAGACTAAAGTCCGGGTCGCGTTAGAGAGGCATCGAAGCAAAGGTTATGAATGTTAGTATCGTATTGCCACACGAAACCAAACAGTTACGTTTATCTGTCTAAAAAGACGAGTTAAGACATAATCACATCATTCCGCATAACTCTTACATTCCACAAACATCTACGGCAGCTACAGGATTTATGTCGACAGAATGTATTGCATCATACTTGGATGCAAACCGATTTTGTTCTTCGTAAATAGGAATGACGAAATTTAAACAAGTATAACGCATTTGAACAACGTTAATACCGTTATACAAAAAAAGCGAACATAAATATGTTCGGCTCTTCGATAAGGATTGTAATTTGAAATAACTTCACAAAAGCTGCCAACAGCGATGGACAGAAGACTGAAGCAAAAAGCCTGGAGGTTCCTGGACAACGTTCCTCCTGTCACGAATAATTAAGGAGACATTGGTTGTTCGGAGTGCACGTTTTTACTGATAAAACGAACGTTCCTCTCATGACTAATGGATCGTACTTAGTCTTGTTACTAGAAAGGGTCGGCAACTTTGTAACAATCAACGACACATCTAACCCAGTTAGTCAGATCGGTTCTTTTCAAATATACAATGACGTAACGCAGAAATATCGTTAAGTACTTCAGTTCCCATAATTCTTCAGAATGCTACGACGGAAGAAATATGTTTACTGTAATTTTATAAAGTGCAAAACGTTTAATTGAATCTCGTTTATTACATTCGTCCGGTTGTCTGTTTGAATTTAAAATCGACTCGACTACAATCAAAATGCAGGAAACATAGGCTATATAGAACTGGAATATTTTTATTAATTTTAATTAAAAATTAAATAGGAGCGGGAAAGTTCCGAGTGTCACACCTCTCGACACATCTAAAAATCGAAATATAATGCACAAATTCTCGTGACGAAAAGCCGTGATGACTTGTTCTGCCGTCACACGAATTGTCACGCGAGTAAACACATAATGTCACGTACAATAGACTCGTCACGAGAGTTGCCAACACATTTAGACATGTATCCGACATTCAGACTCTGTGCTTAACGAATGCTATTTCTTTATGTCAAGGTTGATCGCAGTCAGATGAATATGGTTAACTAAAAGCGCAGCAACTCGATCAGTCGTTTTGATGGTGGAGCAGGTGGTTAAGTTCTGGTTCAGTGGTCCTCCTTCATTTCAAGCCTGAGTGGACTAGTAGGCGTGGTTCTAGTCATCATTCCGATCCGTGCTACTCTCCAACATTTAGCATAGATTCGTTCTAAACACATTTACAACTTCCATTTCTTACACACTCCGTCTTTAATAGGCATTTCGAATGGTTTTTAAAATATCTGACTTAGATTGCAAGCGTCATTATTCACGCGTTTTCTGCCAAAAATATTACGTGACGCTATACATTTCGCGGTTAATTTATCGAACCGCACAAACGTGAAATTTTATCGATTTCAAATATTTTTTCCGTTTTTATTCGGCATTTTCACAGAAAGAATTGCAGCAAATACAGTAATTTGGTGTAAGAGATTTCAATAAGATAGCATTATATCTATCAACTGTCACGATTCGTGATTCGGCTTAATAGAGAAACATATAAAGTCGTCAGCTTAAGGAAAAATTTATAGAGCGGAGTTCTTAGTACCAACTGATCGACTGTGTATTTTATGGAAGCGATGATATTTTTTATTTTTTCGTCTTCAAAG
Organism: Olivierus martensii; assembly: GCA_000484575.1. Taxonomy (NCBI): domain Eukaryota; kingdom Metazoa; phylum Arthropoda; class Arachnida; order Scorpiones; family Buthidae; genus Olivierus; species Olivierus martensii. Next base: position 36,021 of record AYEL01083528.1, on the reverse strand, counting down.
AAAGTATTTTTATACCTTAGCCATATCTTTTTCGATCGGCAGAATAAGGCTTCCAACGTTGCGGCTTCTCAGAATGCCTTGGCCCATCCCTCTTCGACCGAGCTGGCTACAGCAACATAAATCAGTAAGAAAGCCATTTTTAAACTTTATTTGAACTCCGAAAACAATATGTTTAATGCGTTTTTTGGCAACACGAAATGCCATCTGTCGACAGAAAGCCACATTAGGATGGGTTATGATCTACTAGTCGAGTTAAATGTGGACGCAATTCATAAAGGAAAAGTGATTATAAATTCCGAAAATTGAACGATACCTCCAAAACCAGTTACGAAACAATAGAGTCATTAGTTTTCTCTAAATGTATGATAACTATTTCAACATTTCTCATACGTAATCTAATCTGTTAAAGAGCTATGACATCTTAATGTAAACCTGTAATATCGTCTGCCGGGATTCATATCAGATGTTAAATGCTGCGCAGGACCTATTCTTAAACAGAAAGCTGCAGGCATCGACTTTTGTTCGATAATGCCTCGTCGTGCTTGAACTTTCAACGAGAAAGCTCATTGGTGGTCGCTAGTCCATTTAACTTGTCGTGTTTGGAGTAGAGTACTTTAATCTTTCTCGTGTCCCGACCCGGAAATTAATCAGCGCTCCCCGTCTGCGCCATTCTAATGATTACACCTCGGGAATTGGTTCATTCCCTGGATGCATCTCCTCATTTGCTTGATGGAAAAGAGCGGCCAAAACGGTAGGAACTACCTGAGCGGGCGTCAGAAACAAGCGACTGCAAGCCAAATCCAAAGAAAATAAATTGTACGCTTTCTAATTACTGCCTTCCCTCACAAGATATCTTTAATAGTATAAGACTAAAATTATTATCGATGGAAGACCAGCTGCATATCTAAAGCCAGATAGAAAATCGATGTTGTTGTGCCCAAAAATAATTTTTTTTTTGTTTATCTTATAGATGGCAAGCCGCGCTATCTTTTCATCTACTCATTTATCTTTTTAAAATATAAGAACAATTAAATTTATGAAAGTTTTAATCAATTTTATATCCTAATCTGCATTTTACTATCAAAAACATCTAAAATTCTGTTTTTAATCACCAAAAATTCATCGAGCGTGGAATGTTTACGTGCATTAATTTTATTTAACTTTATAAAAATAAAAATAAATTAGATTTATTTTAAATAGTTGAAAAAAAAAAAAAATAGAAAATTACCCGATACACATATTTTTACTTATAAATGATGGAACTAAATTAATGATTTACACGAAATTCAGAATAAATATAAAAATAGAAAGAGCGATTTTCCAGATAACTTCAAAACTTGGATTATCTATCGCTACTAGTAAGATCATTTAAATATATTTTTTTTTCTCGGTATGAAACAAAAATAACACGAGATTAAGCATCGAAAAAATTGGTATATGAATTATTCACGTTACTCTCGATATTAATCTTGTTCAAATGCATGAGAATTAGATCCCACGTTAACTAAAATAAACTACATTTACAAGTTAGAACTTAATTTAAATTCTTTTTTTCTATTTTAATGTTTAAATATTTCTCTTCTCTCTTTTTATTATTGTTATTTCTGAATGATATATTTATATATTTATATATATCAATAGTACAGTCGTATATCGATCCTAATATTTTATTAAAATGCGTTACCGTCTCACGTATTACGAGCTTAAAACGATTAGATGAAAAGTTATTTCAAAAATGAGTCGAAATCAGATTCGAATTTACATTAATTAGCTAAAAATAATAAGCTTATCTGGTAATTAAGTAGTATAGCGCATAATGTGATGATGCATAAAGAAATTTTTGTTTAAACTTTTGCCTTTAGTTATAACAGTTGCCATAGTAACAACATAAAGGGACTTAATGGCGTGACAAATGGTTGTCAGTCAATCTATTTGTAGATTGGTTCTATAAACTGGAATCCTTCATCACCGTCCGAATATTTTATCCGGGAAATTCTTTTCCAATGTCAGAAGTCAAAACCTGTTCTGAACGAATAATCACATTTGGAATAAGGTTAAAAATGGCTTTTCTACTTTAGAATATTTATTTAGATTTTTTACTGTTGTTAAAACGGCAATAAAGCGAAAGTGGTAACTGAAAATAATCCCGTTTGTGCGGTCCTTTTAACTCTTGTTAAGTTTTATGGTACCTAATAGATATTTTATAGATAAATGTAATAATATTAAGAGATATTAAGTAAGTGAAATTGTCTATTAAAGAAGAGAAGAGAAGAAAAGAGCTACCGATAACAGTTGAGTGGGAAATGATTCCGATCACGTAAAATTGCCTCCGAGCTAAGTACTTACCCTGTGGTTTGTGTTTGTTTTAGAGCGGTGGGTGGGACTATTCGGCCCCCGTCTGACCCCACCTATCATCGTCCAGTTGTCAGAAGGAGACGATGATCTCCCTCCCTAGCTCCCGGCCCAACTTATCCCAAGACGAACGAGAATTATTTTGACAGTTCGACTCTCCAAACCGGATCTGAAATTAGTAAAGAGTTGGTCCAGACACATGAACAATAAGTCCATTTACTTAATTAGAAAATTAAAAATAATAATAATAAAAAGAACGAGAGTTTCGTTTCGTCGCTTATAGAGCTGCCGTAACGTTACATGGTATTGGAATTCGTTGGAGTGTTTTGACATTTCTGTACATAAATATATGTATAAGAGAGGATGGCGATCGATGTGGCTTTTGAAAAAGAAAGAAAAGAGCGAGAAAAAAGAGAAGTGTTAGTCCATTATTTCACTTAATGTCGGTGCGAAGTCAATTGGAAAGAAATCAACGAGTGGAAGCCGATTAGCACGCTATTGATTGCTCTCCACCCAGCTACCGTCGTTGCGCATGCGTTTACACGCAAACCGTCCATTTCCCGCGTCGATCACGTGAACGGACGCACCCCACCCTCGAGCAGAGAGTTGGTCGAACAGAAATCACCAGGTGGTGGCAAATGTGATGTGAGAAATGGTTGTTATTACGGTTGTAAATGAACTATGATCGGTTACCGATGGACGGTTATTGATGGTTGATATGACGCTTGATAGGATTGGATGGCAAAACTCTGATTAGGCTTTTCACCTTTTCTACAACCCTGCAACGTTACGACTCGGTTACACCATTAAAAAATAAAAAGGCTTCTGTTGAAATATAAACGTGATGGTCGTGCGATAATGCCGGAAAATTAATTCTTTTTATTTAGCACTACAGGCCACGCTGATATTATTCCAAACTCGTCTTATCGATTGCTTAGTTTTTTCGTGGCTATTAATACTTGGGCGCATTTGGCATACTTGCATCACGTGACTGGTAACGGAAGTCCAGTCACTCCATCGGACACCATAGCGTCCCTGCATGTTAATGTACCCTGTGGCGTCCAATGGCGACATAGTGGCGCCAACCACGACTCAGGTATTCCCTGCAGGAAACATACGAGTGCTTTCACTAATAGATAAGATGATTTGGTCTGCGCTTGTTAAGAGATAACGCAAACAAAACAATGTTGTATGGCCGAGTTCTCGTTTTCTTTTTTCAACATCTATTTCGAATCAAACGCTGAACATAAAAGATATTAAACGACCGATTTATCATTTAAACACGGTAATTTTTTTTCTATAAAATAACAAAAGTTGGTAAAAATATCTGCGACGACGTTTTCACATAGCGATAGAGAGACACTAATCACGTCCTTCCATTCGATTTTCAGTTAGTTTTCGATGAAAAAATTTTAATTCCGGTAAATTTCGAGGCAGATTTTTCGTACGAATGATTATAAATTACGTGTATAAATTTAGACATTGATCGATTATAACTTTAATCGATAATTGATTTTAATCGATTTAAATCGTTAATAACTGATTTTAATCGGCTCGGTTAGCCTATAATGAGATTAATTGAAACTATTTTAATCCGATTATATCATTTTTATGGATACAAATTCATATAAAAAATATTCGTATACAGTTTTTTTTAATAATCGCCTAAATTTCTCGAATTTCTTTTTCTATTTATTGCGTTGTTAATTATAAATAATTGTTAGTTGAATTCTTAGTATTTTTTCATCAAACATGATTTTGTATAATTTTTTGAAATAATTTTACCTAAAATATCTTAATAGATCCATTCCGAAACTACAATTAAAGATATTTTAACTGTAATTTCAGAATGGATCTATTAAGAATGTTAAAAAAAAACTAAATAATTAGCTGTTTATAAAAAACTATTAAAGTAATTAATTCATAATGACCACGTAATTATTTGAAACATTAAAGAAATCGAAATTTAATTAATTTTAATGTTACTAGAATTATTTATTTAAAGTTTTGTTTTCAAATTAATGTTTATCATTATTTTTATTATAATAATAGATTGAATACTTATATTCCAGTGAATATTTTTATTTTATTTTATATAAAAATAAATATGAAAGATTGATTAAAATGCATTCATGAAGAAAAGATTCATTTTGAAAATGAATTTATCAAATCACAAAATTCTCAACCATAGCAAATTTTCAATGGGAAGTAAAAATAAAATGTAAATTTTTCAAATATTAAAATATTTCTTGTTTATATTACGCTAACGTGTATAAAAATCTTCGTCACTCATCAGAAATTGTATGAGAATTGCAAAAATGTATTATATCGAGTAAAATTTATTATTTTTTTATGAGAAAAATTTATATATAATAACAGAACTTTTAAATATTTCAGTAATTTGAAACTGAAGTACTTTATACAAACATTGATAGACACGAATGCAATATTATATTCTTCCACAACTTAGAATTAACTTCCATTTTGCTTGTTTCTTGAGGTTATTTATGAACGGTCTCTATGGTCTCATTTAAACTCATTTTTAAATCTTAAAATTTATTTGAAATAATGTATAGATTTTATTTACGATGCTTGAATGTTTAAAATTGATTTTTTAAAAACATTTTGAATCTATAAAATAGATAAATTAATGCGGCATAGTTAGAAGAACCAGAAGTAATCATGCTACTACTCGGATGCAGTGCAGATTAATTTTATTTCAAAGTTCTGTAGTGCCCCGTTTATAATGTAATTGCGAATCTGATTCATTTTAAACTGTCAAAGAGAAATTTAGCGACATCAACTGATATTTTGTTCAAATTTTATATTCAAAGTCAGAAAGAAAACAGAAGAAGAAGAGCAAGGTGTCAGATGAATCGTGTTTCTTAAACTGTAAAAGATGGCGAAGTCAGAATTATAAAAAAGTAATATTTAGTATCAAATTTTATTTTATGTTGAAACGGGAAGGAAAAGTTAATATTATTTTGATTATTTAAAAATGATTAAAGTGAAATTTAATAATTCAATCCTTCTTTTATCATGTTTTGGAGTCTACAAGTTTATAAAAGTTGAAATTTTTACAATAGACTAATCGTTTATTAATCGTTCTTTCCATTTAAACAAGAATTTCCACAAATTTTAATCCGTTTTTTAAACAAAAGTTTCAGATTTTCAATTGTTTAATTAATAACGAAAAAACGGCAGCCTTAAGTTAAATTTAATGATAAAAAAATCTAAATACACTATTAATAAAATAAAGATAAGAATACAACATACCTTATAATATATTTTTAAAAAATGTCATTAAATCTTTAGATGAGTAGAAAATAATGCTTGAACAGGATGATTATTTCTCGGCTTTATTGAAAAATGGGCGAAAAAATAAAAACATCAATTCTCGATTAATATTATTTTCTATAATTAATTGTTTTATTTTGATTTATTTTACGAAAATCCGTGAATACTACAGTAAACTTTTTTGAAATTAATTTCAAAAAAATCATCCGCAGCAGTTCGTCTTTTGAATATTCTTTGTCGAACAGATATCATCTGATAACTCGGACATAACAGAGATCCTTATCAGTTGAGGCTGCGTGAGTTCAGACAAGGTTATTTTATAGATTTTTTTTTTTCCAGTCAATGCAATCGACACTCCCCCTTCAAAACTGAGCATCAAATTTTAAATAAGTCTAGGTTGTCGGCCTAAAGGTAAATAGAAACTCTGCAATTGGTATTAAATGAAAATTACAAACTTTAAAATCCCTAATTATCTTTCCAATTTCTTTTGACAATTAATGTTAATATTTAATTATTAATTTTAGAAAATTAAAAACAAATGCAGTTCCGGAAAGAATTTTCTATGATAGCTTAAGATTTCATTAATTCGGTCATTTAACTTAAGATCTTCACACATTAAATAAAAATTAAAAAATTTAAGTAATGGAAAATTTTAGGTTTAATGCTTTTTTGTGAAAATTCGAAAACCGGTTTTTTTAAAAGTCGGTTTTTGTATAAACCCTAATTTCTATTTATTGTTATCAGTAATTAATAAATATCTAATAATTATACGATTCATAATAATTATAAATTATTATCGAACTTTCAAACGTAACATCACAGCGAAATTTAAAATAAATAAACAAGATAAAAATTAGGCACTTAACCGAATCAATTATAAAAATATTAGAGAATTCTGTAGGTGTTAACATAAATTTGTCTTATATAATTTTAAAGATTACATTAAACTTTCAATATTTCAAAAAGTTTTCAATTCCACAATCTTCTCTATTAAATTTATGAAAAACGTTACAATCTAATTATTTTAATGGAAACAAAATTATTTAAAAGACAGTATTGTTTCTAATAAATAATATTTTTCATCAGAAGAGAAACTATTGTGTGGATTCCGCAGCGTATGGCAGATAATTCATCTTGCAACTTCATTTATTTAAAGATGGCGTGGTAATATTCAAATTTAAGAAGTTTTCCTATCATAACTATAGAACTGTTTGATGAATTTTATGAACATTCAATTCAGCACAGAGGTTATGCCATTGAACATGACTTTTATTTAAATAACATATTTAAATCTCGTTTCAGTAATAATTTAAAAAGGAAGATTCGAAAAATTGGATTTACTGTCTGTTCAGCTTAGCCGCGACCATCGATACAACTACGCATGCGCTAACTGAACGAGTCCAGTGACAAAATAGGGATGACAGCTTCGCGCATGGATGTTTTCAAACGCAAGATAACTGAAGTTGAATGGAAGTTTATAGAAAAAAGGTGAGCGAAAACACTAAGATTACAAATAACAGAAATATGCAAAGAAAAGTAAATCGAAACCGAAACCAATCCCACCCATCATTATACCGACTACGACTCTCCCTTTCGCGTTTGGGCTGATCCACCTTAGCTAGGCGCGGCTTTCGTGGACGGACAATACTTCATTCCAGAACCTTCTGTTTTAAATAGTTATAATAACTTCGTGCAATATTTTATACTGCAATCTTATAAATGTATTACATCGTTATTGATATTCAAAGTTTTATTTTTCTAAATGAATTATTGTTTTTTTTTTTTTTGCACTTTTGAAAATTAACTGCGAAAGAGGAATAGCAATTTGCGATATAGTATTTACTAATAATTAGTTAAATTAAGTCGAGATTGATATCTCACAAGCATGTAGGAAGCGATATTTCCTATTATTTTAATTAGCGACTTTAATACAGGAACTTGTTAATTATTTCCTATTCGCGTTAGAAATTTTTGAAACGAATAAACACCAATTTAAAATATTATATTATAAGTGCATTAACTTTAATTCTCGTATATTGATCGAAAGAAGTGAATATGAAGATCGTATTGGCCATTGTTTTATTCTTTTGCTTATGTTGGAATATTCGTGCACTTACTGAAGAAGAACGTCTTGTGCTTTGCGGTAAAAATTATATTACGCTCTAGTAGAATCCTTATTTTTTAGATTTTATAACAATATTTTATTTTTTTGATATTTTAGTGCAACCCGAAAGTTTCATACGTCACGCTCTTAGTTGCACTATCAATAATGACGAAAGAGCAAGAAAGGTTGGTATCACATTATTATTATTTTGCTTATTACAGTTTTACAATTATTCCGAATAATTGAAATCAACTCTCACGTTTATATTTTATTAAATATGATAAATTTACCTTTACCTTGTTTATGCATAATTAAATGCTAGATTTAAATGAATGGATGACGAATAGTAGAAAATATAATATTTATAGATTTTTGTTTAATTAAATTTTCATAAAATGAAATTTTTTTTAATTGTTAGGAAAATTATTAATACTATTGATATGATGGCATTCTTATATTACTTCTACTTACTAATTTGTTTTGTAGCATTTTGGATGAATAGAAGAGAAAATTTTGATATTATTCCATTATCTATCATTAAGATATTTTTGTATAATGTATAATTTAAAATCAGGAATTTTTCATCTGGATAAGTCATTAAAATTGTGAAAAATATAATTTTATGTTTCCCTAAATACAAAATAAATCTTTATTCATCGATGAATGAAACATTAGTTCGTTCGCATTATTATTATTACATTCATGCCATTATTACATCATTCGTCATTATTAACGCATAAATGACACCTGAAATTTATACGCTAATAATTATCGTGAGAAATTTTTCACGAAATTTTAATGCATAATTCGATTTTGAACTCTTAATTATACTGATAAACGAGATGTATATTTTAATCTAAAAACTACCGATAAAACTTTTTAGTAAAATAACTGCGCTTTTTCGATTAGAAGAGGTATTTACCAGAATTCTTCCTTCAACTAGATGACTTATCTTTGAATTTAATTACAAAATAAGGTTCTGAAAGAGCCAATTATATTTTTTACCATCAAAAATTGAAAATATGGTTGAAACTAAATTCACTTTAAACATTGAAAAATTTATCAATTAACTCTTCTTGCTGCTCATTGAGCAGAAACAACAGTTATAATCAGTCGGCTCTTTAACAACAGAAATATATTACTACAATAGCCGTTTTTTATTTTCGCACAATATATATTTACAGGGCCACATTTATATTTTTGGAGACCTTAGGCGCAACATCAATATGAAGCCTCAAAAGAACAAGTCTATTTCAGTTAATCAAATTCATACGTTTATATTTTTTTAAGTTTATTGAAAATAAAAGTCTACATTTCCATAATAACTCATTTTAATAAAATAAAAATCACTACAAATTTAAATTAAGCAAATATTTAATGTAAATGAATAAAAAATTATTAAGAAGCAACTTGCACCAAAATAAAACCAGGACCTGCCATTAATATGCATTGATTTAGATGTAATGGACTCAATTAATTATGGTGACATTATATATATATTTGTTAAAACCAAAGCCAGAAAAATAACTAAAAGTTTTTTCTGGCTTTGGCTTTTTATATATCTATAATGTCATCATAATTAATCGAGTTCATTACATTTGATTCAATATATATTAATGACAAGTCCTGGTTTTATTTTGGTGCAAGTTGTTTCTTAAATATTTTTTTATTTTCAACGCTGAAAACGGGCAGCACTTGCATTTGAAATTATTAATGACAAGTCCTGGTTTTATTTTGGTGCAAGTTGTTTCTTAAATATTTTTTTATTCGTTTCAACACTGAAAACGGGCAGCACTTGCATTTGAAATAAAGCATGGTCAAAAATATTTTTAAAATTGTTTCTACGTTCAGAAAAATAGATCTTAACCCATCGTTTATAAATTTGTACATATTTTTAATTGGATTTTCTTCCTTTATTATTATTAAAAATTGCTTAATTTCATCAATAAATTTTTAGATTTAAAAATATGGCCCGGTAGAGAGTGGGGCACCAGCTTACCCATAATGCGGCCCTGTATATTTATTGTATATTTACAAACACAAAAAACTATTTCTAAAGATCTGTATCATTTAAATTTAATCATGTATGAACAACAAATATTACATTTTCCAGTTTAAAAATAAGAGAACTGCTTAGTAGTTTACATTAATCGTAAAAATAATAATTATTATTCTTAAATAGATGTCCTCAACAGTTTAATTTGTTTATTTTATAGTTTACCGATGTTTTGCATCCTTGTGTCAGCGAACATTTTGAAACTTCTGGAAAAGTAGAGTCGTTTCATAAATTTCTCTGTGATTTTGAAGTGCAATCATCTTTTCAGGTAAGAATTTTATCTATAAATTATTTATTAGAATAATAATTAATATTTTATAGTTTTTTGTAAATAAAAATTTAGAATTATTTATGATGAAACTTTATATAACTATATTTCTTTAATTTATAATAATGCAAAAATTATAAATTTTTTATGAAGGTGTTTGCATGTTTATACGAAAATCGTGATGTAAGTACTATAAATTAAATACAACACTATTAATTTTAAATTTAATTTAATTAATTAATTAATTTATGAAATTTCTTTTCTTCAGAAATTGGGTTACGACTTCCTACTGAATGCTCCTGAATCAGATACTAGCGATGAAGAAGAAAACGATGAAGAAGAAAGTGATGAAGAATAATGTACCTTGGAATTTTGCTTTAAATAATTAGAAATATTCAATGAAAATAAAAATGTTTGTTTGTTATATTTTTTATATTACTTTATATCATATGAAATCAACATAGAATGCTCCTGAATCAGATACTAGCGATGAAGAAGAAAACGATGAAGAAGAAAGTGATGAAAAATAATATACCCTTGGAATTTTGCTTTAAATAATTAGAAATATTCAATGACAATAAAAATGTTTGTTTGTTATATTTTTTATATTACTTTATATCATTTGAAATCAACATGTTTAATTCAAAATTTATTCATTTATAAATTTTAAAAATTAACTACTTTCTATTAATTGCCAACTACTAAGCATCATTAGTTAATAGGAAGAACTAAATAGGATATTTCTACCTTTACTATCATTGATTTTATTTAGATTATATGACATTAACGGGATGATTTTGCAAGGGATAAACTTATATACAGTAGAAATTCATTAATAATGCTCTGCCATTGAAAGTAATCTTGATGTTCATCATTAATCCTCAAGATTCATTTATTTAAAAATGGGAGACATTCAGTTCTTTATGATATTCAACCTTGCGATCAGACCAGATTGACCGCACGAAAACGCTTCAGCTTTCCACTCCTAGAGAACCTGAATTCGATTCTCCGGTCTCAACCTTTGGAAATATTATTCATGAGGTTCAGATCCAGTTGTAGATCCCGTCTCTATAATATGGCTCTACCCTTAGGGGGTAGAAGGCATAAATAATTCTATGGCAGGATTATTTAGACCCTCCATTTAGAAATCATCATTAGTTGGAAAGTGGGGTCATTTATTGGCAACTAAAACAGAACACCGAGTGGAAAGCGAAAAAAATCTGCATTGGAAGATTACTTATTGATGAACTATCTTCCATAGATTGATATAAATTTCATTCTTTATTCTTTGAATTTTGCTAACTATAAACTAATAAATAAAATTTTTAATTCATTTGTTTGCTTAGAATAAAGTAGAAAATTAAATATTGTATATGAATACCTATTGTTAAATAGAAACCAAAACATTCATTAGTTTTCGGAATAACAAAGTTTTCAAGTCTGACAAAATAATGAAGTATAACACTAATGTAATTTGGTAACATTTATTCATAGTTAAAATTCAGTACAACATAACGAATATATCAGCGGAATTAAAATTATTTAATCGTATGAAACTCCACTGTTGTTTCGCGATTTGTTAAAATATATATTATCTTTTGTATTATCCATTATAAACATTCAAGACCTTGGATAACTGAGTAAGATATTTTGGCTTTATCTTAGCAGGTAATCGTCGGTCGGATGGCCGCGTGGTAAAGCTTTGGCTTACCACCCTGGAGGATCCGAGTTCAAATCCGAATCCCACACCTCCAGTTTTTAGGAGGGGTTCGGGTCCGGTCGGCCTGGCTCGTTGAACCACATCCTTCAACCTTCCAGTTGACCCCATCATGGCTGTTGGCTAGCCTCTGATGGGCTTTACAAGTGGCCGCCGCCAAATACAGTATATCGCTCATGCGATATGGCAGCTTAACCTACCCAACTGACCAACTTAGTAGCTAATCAGACCCCTGTGAGTGGTAGTAATAATTCACTCACCTTCTGGCTCTAGTGTCATAAAATGCTTCTAAAGGATCCGCCTTGTGTTTTGCCACACTTTAAATCTTTTTTCCACAGTACTGTATTAATATTTCTTGTCGGCTTTTATCTTTTCGATAACTAAACTTATTATTACGGCCTACTATCTATAGCAGACCATAACAATAAGTCTTCTTCATGTCATTGACTAGCCTGAGACAAGGAGGCGTTTAAAGAAAACTGCAAGCACTTTTGTCAGTTTTTGTCTGAAGAAGCATTAAAATCAGCTGTAAGCTCTCATAAAGCGCTGTATACTGCATAATAGTAGCTATGGTTATACGCTAATTAGCTAATTCAGTTAGTATAGTTTAATATAATCACACAATCATCTACCTATATTAAGTGCTATAAGCACACCCAATAGTGGAATGCTAAGCAATCGTTTATCACTTAAGGGTTCATTTCCTGATCACACATATCCAGTTTGTACAGATGCAGTGCGGCCAAACGAGTTGAAACCCATCATTCACCTGACTTTTTATCCAGCATGGCACTCACGCAAAGCGCTATATAAAGTTATATGAGCTATAGTCATAGTTAAAAGAACTAGAATTCGTTTTCGCTAAGCATAAAATATATATTATCAATATAAATTTCGTGCCTGAATTTTTCATCACTTTCAAGAGGATGGCTACATGATAAAGGTAAGAATAATCATATCATATGGAACCAGGTTTTTTTGTCAACAGATGACGCCACTTTCCACTCAGTAAGAGTACTGAGTGGCGGGGCGAAACAAGCCCTTCCACAGGCAGCCCATCCCTGGGGAGGGGTCAGCCGGATTGTGGAGGACGGGGATCGACAGGCCGAGCCCGGACCCCATGATAAATTTTTTTCAAGGGATGGGACCCGACATTCGAACCCGGGTCCTCCAGAGTGGAAAGTCGAAACGTTTCCACGCGGCCAATCCGGCCGACTATGGAACTAGGTTTAATTCCGGGTCCAATAACTCCAAATTTTTTTAGGAAGGATTTGTTCCCGACTCATTGGAAACTATCCTTCACTTGGGTGGTCGACCTCATTATATCGGATTGTCTCCTGGTTAAGTAAGCGCTTTGAACATATTGCTAAAAAATGAAATAATAAAAGCGAGAACGCTTAGATCATAATGAGTTCTAAGAAACATTATATATAATAATAATTAATTTATATTATTATTTAATATGCTGGATTGCTATTTTAGGAAAATAAAAAAAATACAAAAATACTGTTTTTCTTTTTTTTATCATAAAACATTGAATTTTATTATACAATAATTTAGTGATTTAGAAGCCGAATATTTTTAAATAAATTAATTTATGAAATTTGTTTTATTTAGAAAAAAATAATTAATATTTCAATTTTCGTTGGTAAAAAAATTCATGTTTTAAATTGATTATCTAAACAATATGGCTACCATGTACACGTGAGAAGTGAAAACATTTTCTATTGAATATATTTTAAAATGTCACGTATAATTGTAAAAAACTTACCAAAACGAGTAATATATTACGCTTTTTATTAATTTATTTATTTTTAAGTTTATGTATGTAGAGACGATTTAATTTTGCTATATCTTAGATATATACAGTAGATGTTATTGTATGTGTTAGGTTTGTTTGATAAAATTAATATTCAGTCATTGAAATTTCGAATTAAAATTATAAATATATTTTAATTAAGATGGCAATATACCAGGATATTATAATTTTCATGATTGGATAGAGAATTTTTTATAAATACAGGAATATTAAAGTTTATATACAAACTAACAAAATATCTTGATTTAATCTGTAAAATATATTTCTACAGATTTTTTTTTTTTATTTTAATTCAATATGCCATTTAATTAAAGATGAACTTTAAAATACATAGCTGTTTTTGTGCATTTATCACAAAATATAAACTTACTTTAATTTAATGTTTTATTAACTTTAAATTATTCATATTTTAAATTAAATTTTATAGATTTCTGCAGATCGTTTAAAGGAAGTATTTTCATCAAAAGGCGAGATTACAGATTTACAGTTAAAATACACAAAGCAAGGAGTTTTTCGACAATTTGCATTTATCGGATTTAAAACAAATGAAGAAGCACAGAATGCTGTTAAATATTTCAATAATACTTATGTTGATGCTTCGAAAATTTCTGTTGAACTTTGCTGTGAATTAGGTGATGCAAATAAACCAAAAGCATGGAGCAAATATTCTAAAGAAAGTTCTGCACATCAGAAAATATTTGAAGTTATTAATGTAAAGAAAAGCAATAAGGAAATTACAGAATCCAGTAAAAATTCCAAAACAGAAAAATCCAAATCAAAGTTTGAAGAAGCTTTGGAAGAAGTGAAAAATGATAAGGAATTTTCTGAATTTTTAGAACTTCATAAAAACAGAAAAAATAAACCTCTTTGGAGTAATGATACTGGAGATTTTTCTTCTGCAAATTCTCATCATTCCCCAACTGATTTATCCAATAAAACAGATACAAGGGAAGATGTGTATTCATCATCATCATCATCAGAAGAAGAAGAAGAAGAAGAAGAATTAAAGCCTTCAGTTCAAGAGAAAACTGTAGAAGAGGAAACCAAAAATTTAAAAGATGAATTTACAGTAAAGTTAAAAGGATTACCTTTTAAATGTAAAAAGAAAGATATTCGACATTTTTTCACTCCATTGAAGATTCTCAGTTTAAGACTTCCTCCAAAAATAAAAGGTAAATATATTTAAATTATTTTTATTATACAGTATTAGATTCTGAAATTAATTCAAATTCTTACTTATTTTAGAATAAGCTTGAATCTTTTTTTTTTTTTTTTTTAGATCAGATTTTAATTTAACTGATGCTTGATCAAGCTTGAATTTTTTTTTTTTTTTTTATTAGATCAGATTTTAATTTAACTGATGCTTGATCTTTCAAATCAAATACCTTATATATTGAATAGTTTATTGATAATTTGTTAAATTTCTAATTCATTCCATGCATATTAAAAATAAAAACTTTCTTTCAAATAATGAGTATTATAAGTTTATTGTATAATAATGTCTATTGCAAAGTATATAGGAATATATTAAAAAATGCAATAATTTAAAAATAATTATTATTAATATATTGACTTGTAATATTTATTATTCAGTCTCTCTAAGGATGGGTCTTTATTTGTGGAGTGACTATTAGCAGAATTTGCTTTTTAGGTGATTTTGTCCAATATATTTATTACATTTTCTATCTGAAAATATAATTGTAACTGTAATAGTAACTAAAAAAGAAATTTGAAAGTTGGTTTATTAAAATGATTTTTATTATTTTAGTTTTCTCTAACAGAGAAACTTCTTTCCAATTATAAATTTCAAGAAAATTTAGGTAGAATGAATAAATCAGCATTGTAGAATTGTAGACAAATATATTGTATATCAACTAAAACATATAAACTTTAATACAACTAGTACTTTAGCTATGTAATATATATTCTGTTTTTGCCATATTTTGGTTATTCAGAATTATATATGAATTATAATATCACTTTTCTGTATAGTTAGATTTTGATTTTTAAAAATACCAAACAATCTTTATACATATAAATAATAAATAAATAAATAAAATATTACATATTGTAGTTATGAGAAGGAAGTAAATAAAAGAGCTGAATTGGATTATTAAGTAAGCAAAAGCACATACATATACAGCTGGTTCTATATTTTAGTTATGGAGAAAGATAAGGAAGAAAAGTGAAGAGCAGAATCTGAACAAAAGAATATTCTGGCAAAAATTATCTTAGTGTTAACATCAGCAAATCTAAACTTGAATATGAAAATGCTGATAAAGAAGAATACAGAATTAGCATTTAATAGAAGGAATACATTATACAATAGTATTTCAATGAGATTTGAGCTGAATAGCATAAAAATGCTAGTATATATGAAATTTTCTTACCAAATAAAGATTTAAATAATAGACACATTATAGTTATACATATAAAAATTTTGAAATATAAATAGAGAAACATAAAAAGTATGTACAATATAGGACCCATAAGAAGGGTTTTTGCAGGTTACACGGAAGTTAAATGACAGAAGACTAAGCTATTAAAAAGAATTGAAAAACCAAAACAAGATAGGATTGCTGAGAACATAATGATTTACAAAGGAAAACAGAAAATATTAATGTAATTATTAACATTGAAGAAATTATTAAGTTCTGTGCACAATTAGTGAAGTCTGGAAATGGTGCCATATGAGAAGTACAGTTAAAATTAATTATCATGAAGAGCAAAATATCAATTTTTGAACTCAACTTATTAAAATAAGAAGTAATAAATAATTTGTTCATAATAATATTAATAAATAAGTTTTTATGTAAAATTTAAATGCAAATCTTACAATATGTTTTGTTCTAGAACACATATTCCTATTTATTTTTAAAATGTTATATAGGGTTGTTCAAAATAAAAAAAAAAAAAATTTTTGGAATTTTATGTAACTGAAGAGGACGATAAATTGACAAAAAATGTTTTATTTGAATTTAAACCCTATTTTAATGTATTTATTAACTTGCTAAAATGCTAGTTGGCTTTTTCTTTTAATATTAGCAGCAAACAATCAATGTAATTTTTTCATAAGCAAATTTATAAAGTAAATAAGTAAGAATTCTAATGAAAAAACAGAACAAAAAATTCATTAAAGAAAAATTAAAACAGTATACTGGTAATTAAATTATAATTGACAATATCCATTAATAGTAAAGACAAAATTTAATAAATTATTTAAACTTGAGTCATCTCTACTATGCAGAAGAGAGAGATCCTGAATTTTTTTCTTTGGTTTAATCAATTGTATCTTCAATTTTTCTATCATAAATGTATCTATTTTTTGTTAGCAGTCATATACACAGCTGGTTTTTCTCAATTGACTTTAAAATTACCCTTCTTCACAAATCTCAAATTTGCTAAGGAATCTCTAGAACAGTGATGGCAAATCCAAAATATCTTGTGAATGAAAATTAGGAAAATCAAGTAACATATAAACAATGGTGAAATGATATATATATATGCCAGTATAGATACAAAACTAATTATTAGAATAAAGCACAAACATTCTCATTTGTAAATATAGTTTTTATTTATATTATTTGAGACATGTAAGTGAATTAATAAAATTTAAAATTTATTTATTTTAAATAATAATATAACTTAAGGACAGAATCAAATAGATTTTATAAAATTTCTGCTTGCCAGTAAAATTTTGACACATATGCCATTAATTTGCTGCTACTGTTCTAACACAAAAATTAAATAATAATATAACTTAAGGACAGAATCAAATAGATTTTATAAAATTTCTGCTTGCCGGTAAAATTTTGACACACATGCCATTAATTTGCTGCTACTGTTCTAACACAAAAGTTTAAATTAATTTGATTTCTAAAATTTTTCTAAGTTTTTCCAATACATTCTCTCTTTTCAATATTAATTTTTACAAAGATTCAATATTTTCCCATTTTTCTGATGTGGAATATATTATCTATTCCTAAGAGATAAAAAATGCAATGTTTTTCTATTAATTTTTGATTTTCAAAAATAGGAGGGCTTATTTTATGCAATTGTTTTTGCAGTTTATAAAAATTTCTATAAAGTTGTTATACTTTAATAAGGTATAAAATTAAATACCTTAGTTTTATACCTTGAGTTATAAATATTTTGAACCAAAAATTTAAAATTTGATAAAATTGTAAAAAATAAAAAAGTATGATTAAAAAGTTCTAATTGAATGAAAAATAAAATACTGTTATATAGATTTCTTTAACCAATTAGATTAGTATTACAAAATTTTGGAACTTTGTTTTGTTAATAATAATTATAATTGACAAATACAGTTAGGAGCAATTGTGTTAGAGAAAACTCTCAAAATAAGTAGACTCCTGATTTATTGTGGGTTGAATTACCCAGATTGCGGATTAACCAGAATTAATTACAAAAAATTATATTTAATCATCAATGTTTTATCTTAATATACAATATCTGAAAGATTTTTATGCACCTCAGATTGGTTTCTTTTTAAATCTTAGATAATTTGTGATCAAAATTAGAATCAAATTAAAATTTCAAATATTGTAATAATTTCTTATTGCAAATAAACAGATTTCTTTTTTTTTCATTAAAAATTTCAATATATGTAAATATGCAATTTATTTATATTTCAATATCAAATGTATATTATGCATGATCTGATTTTTTTAAGTATTTTGCAGATTATCTTGAGAACTGATTTCTGGGAAATTAATTTCCTTATTACCCTGATTAATTTGAAATATACTGTGCACTAATAGGATTCTAAATATAATAATGAACAACCTTTATCCTTAATAATGTTTACTGAGTTTGATTGGAAATACTCTAAACCTTCTTATAAAGAAACCTTTTATATACAAATATTAAAAATAATGGATTGAACTTGCTGATTTTGAATATTTTGTCCATATTAGGAATTATTGAAGTTAATGATTTTGATTGTTAATTGGAAAAGTGGCAACTAGATGAGGAATATACTTAAAATAACAAGCTCTAGGTTTAAGGTGGAAAATGTTGAAAGTACTCCTGTAATTTATTAATATTTAAAGGAGTACTTTCGACTTTAAAAAGTGATCATCAGCAAATAAAATGACCATCTAGTTACTGATGATGACTTTAAAAGTCATCAGTAACTAGATGGTCGATATGATCTCATGCTTGTTTACATTCATTTCATGGTTGTTTATATCTGTATATTATGGATATACAGTAGTGTTATTTATACAGTACTATATTATATTTTGGTGATTTTTGATTTTTTAATCTATTTTTATATATAATTCTGTAGTAGTAGAAAATAGGTATTGTCAGATTTTCACTTCCTTCTATTAATCCATTCATAAGAAAGTCTGCAGTATTACATTTTTTTTATTTAAATGACTATAAATATTTAAAATTAAAATAATTTTTCTAGGTATAGCCTATGCAAAATTCAAAACTGAAAAAGCTATGAAGCAAGCATTAAATAAGCATAGAAGCTTTTTATGTGAGTACAAATATATTTATAAGAAATTAAACAATGTATAATGAATAATAGCATTTTAACAATAAGTTCAAAATAAACAAACTGCTTAACATGTATAAATCCTTAACTGAAACAAAAAGCACTTTTAGCATTTTAACTTCTTACAATCGTAAAATATAATTAATATAATAATTATTCTGTTCTGATTTATTATCATCATCATTATTTTAAAGTATGAATTATATGCATTTTGCATGATTTAAATGAGGTTCTTAAAATTGCAATGAACATTTTAATGTATTTTTTTATTTTTATTATAATTTATAATAGATTAACTGTTAATGTTTGACAAATAAAAGTTGTTAATAATAAAATAATTTTAAACTTTCAAATTCTCCATGAAAATTTAAGATTATAACATAGAATGACCAAATAGGAAAATACTGTATAAAAATCAAAAATAAAATGACCATGAATAGTCGTTCTATTTTTATAGAACTATGATTAAAATATATAAATTGCATATAATTTAACTTTTAATTACTATGCTTTTATCATATTCAAATTCATATAATAGAGGTATGAATTTTAATTCATTCATATCTCTATTATTTAACATTTTTTTATCTAAATTATAAATATGAAATATTAAAGTAAATAATTTTTTGTCAAACAATATTTGATAAATAATTATTTGTTTATTAAATATCATATTAAATAGATAATTGCTAAATATTTATTAAGTATATAGGAGCTCTCTAATATATATAAGATTTGTGTTTTTAGGAAGACTACATATAAAGATAGTTCTCAGTAATATATCAAATTTAATTATATATTTTTAAAATGAGAGGTTATATTAGCTTTTGTTTGAATTTTATTATAAAATTCATTTTATATTCCAGCTGGACATAGAATTGATGTTGTGAAATATGTAGTTAAAAAAATACAGCAATCAGTAAATGACAATAAAGTGAGTCAGTTAATTTTATTCTTAACTGATGTTTAATGAAATATCAATATAAATTTTAAAATAAAATTATAAAGAATATTAAATATTATCTATATATTAGTTGTTTATTTTTTTCATGTTGAGTCTGCTTTCGATATTGTTTAGCCCCACAATAAATTGTTAATTAGTATAAAAATTGTTTTGTGGAAATATAAAAAAGTTCATAAGCTAAATATTACAAATAAACTTCAATAATATGCAAAACAAGCTTGTATGATTAGTATACAGCTCAAAACTCTAAACTGTTTAGAAAGTTTACATACTTACTTGTTAGAACTGTTAAAATCGACAATCTTCGAATTTTAAACTGAATTTTATCCATTAAAAAATTATAAATTTACTTACTTACAACGAAGGAAAATTTGTGCCTACCTAATTAATTGCTTAATTATTGTTTCTTCTAAATCTAAATATTGCGATCGAAAACTTCACAAAACGGAATTAATAATTATAATGCAATAAATTCGGAGTTTTATATCAATATAAGAAGGAATTTGAGGATTCAAAATGAATGGATAGGATGCACAATAATTATGAAACGACATAAAAGTAATTATAAGTAATTTCGACTTACTGTACTTAAAAATCAAAACTGATTTACAATTTTCTGTTTATTATGAATTTTTTTTTATCATCAGGCCGCACTAAATATTTAAAAGAAGAAATAAAAATAACTTTCGAATAGATTACTTTCTCGCTGTAAATATGAAAGGAATCGTAGCAAATCACACGAAAAAAATTCTTTAAACATATTCACCCTGTTCCCAACGACTATATTTCAATATTATGAGGAACAGTGGAGACTGTTTGACAGACTGAAGAAGGAATTGTAAATCAACAACTCTCACACTTCATATATTCGCTTATTTAACGATGGTTGAATTGGATTTGCGCTCAAGGCATTCAATCAGCTTTTGCAATTTGCCATTCGCTTGCTAACGACGATTCTTCGCTTTTCAGACGACTTTCCTCCTTTATACATATTCACGGTCTTAGCCTCTTTTGGCAGTAAAGTATCGGCTGTTGTGTCAGGTGGGTGTTCGCGTAGACAATCACGGTCCAGTCACGAGGAGGCCTGCGGCTCTCACGGAATAACAGCCGGATGTGGACCCAAAGTTGTTGAACTCTCATCTTCCTAGCCCGATCGAAACTCCAATGATCGACAGTGATATTCGAAAATCAATTTTTAGCAAATATTCCTTATCACATCATCCTGCTTGTATCAGGCAAAATTATTCGTCGTAAAGCAAACCAACGACCGAAATGAATATACAAAGCAAATTTGAACATTTAAAATATCATTTTTTGAATTATTATGTAACCAAAGTTCATATTTTTGACCTTAATTTTTATTTATAAAAAATTCTGTCTATAAAATTAAGCAAAATATTGAATTCAGCGAATGTTTAAAGGTAAGACGGGAGATCGGACTATTAACTTTTTTTAGTCATTTCTTTTGAAAGGATAATGATAGATAACATAATATTACACCCACAAGATTATCTCACAAAACTTGAGTCTAAGTCATTACAAATACCGAATTCAATTCTAAGTCTAGTTTGTAAGTTATTGTGATTTTCTCGAGAGAAGAAATTTAACTGACAACATATCAAAGATAAATAATAATTATTTTTTTATTTTTAATTAAAAATAGTTCCTATTGTAGAGAGACATAATCTCATTACATTCTGTCAAAAAATAAATTAAATTAGCGAAAGGAAATAACAAACCTTATTAAAAATCTTTTCAAAGGATTGAAAACATAGCGTTATAAAAAGTAAGTTTCCATAATAATAAATAAATATTTTTTATCCGTTTCCTAATAATGTTTATAAGAAAATTTATGCGAATTCTTAATCACTTTTTCTTAACAATCACGAAAAATAACCGTCGGTAATCTAAAAATAAATTTAATAACTTTTTGACCTGTTTTATTAATATATAATCAATATTACTTGCATGACTTTTAAGCCGTAGATCTGTTATATTTTCAACGAAGTTTAATTTAGAAAATATTTTTATATTTCATAATATTCTTTATGAATTGAATAAAAAAATAATATAAAAAAATATAATGCTATTTTTAAATAACGCTATTTTTCCATAAGAAAATAATTTATATTTTTGATAATATTATTCAAGTTTAAAATAATCTTCAATATGCCAACATTAAAAAAATATGTTTAATCTTAAAATTATATAAAATTTTCTTCTATAAATTAAGTATAATTTTTAATATAAAGTCAAAAATTAAATGTTAACCTTCCGTTATCTTAAATTTTAAACTATAATAATTGATAAATATTTTCATAATATAAATAAATATATAAAATGTTTTCATAATAAAATATATATATAGACTATATAAAAATAATATATATTAAAATATAAATAATTTATTTTTTGTATATCTCGGCGATCAAAAAATCTAAATTCGTTATTCGTTATCGTTTAAAGAAATCCTCCTTTTATTTTTTAAGAACAACTTTTGTCTTTTTTTAGAAATTAATTATAATTATGATAGATTAGCTTAAAATATTAATTTAATTCATCTATAATTGACTCCATAATCCTAAATTAAATGAAAAAAGTCGTGTAATTGGATCTAACATCAATTTTTACCATTTTTTCTGAGTTGATTGAATTGGAAAATGCCTTTTTTATAAATAGCCTAAAAATATTAAAATGTGAATATATCTGCTGTTTATATTATTTATTTCCACTGCAATTTCGTTAAATATCAAATTAAGTTCTGTATTTTTGCAGATAACAAGAAGTTTTAAACAGAAATAAAGCTAAAAAGTATTTCTTAAATTTACGAGAAATATCGCATAAAATGTTAAGAGATATTTTAAATTCCCTTGCTTATGTTTTAATTCTAGTAGAGAAATTTAGATAAAATCGAATTTTATTATAAATTTCTGCTTAGATTATCTTTTGTTTGCCAATTTAACTGCAAACGTAATTCAGAGAAGAGGGCTTGGTTATTTGCGATGGTCTAATAACAATATTGTAAATTGATACAGAAGATTCTTCAATAGATTATAAAATAATAATGCTTATAAACCCTTCTATAAAATTGTCAAGAAACATGATAAATGGAGTCTGAGAATGTCAAACTATCAAATCCATTATTTATGCTTGTAATTAGCATATTGTTGTACAAATGCGGTGTGTTCTCCTTGCGTAATGTACCTGTATGTCGTTCCCACTAACCAGCTTGTCAACAAATTACCTGACATCAGTAACTTGGCCCATTTCATTTCCCAAAGGCAGGGAGGGTTACAAAATGTCGGCCCCAAGCAGGAGGTCCAACCTCGTACTTAGGCGTTCCGTTTATTAATTATGGCCCCACAACTCGGGTGGCAGGAGTCATCTCCGAACTTCGATGGAAGACCACCGAGGCCGCTAAAACGCCATTGTAGACAGTATAGAGAAGAGAAACATTACGCTTCGTAAACAAAAAGCGAGCATATTTGACATCTTTTTTTTAACATTGATACATTCGAACCGTTCGTTGATTATTATTTACAAGTAGAGAGAATATCAGTTAATTTTCCTGCGAGTTTTATCGCTAATGTCGAATTACCTTTCGACCGATGTTTTAAAAGCCAGGGATTCAGATTTAGTAGTGGAGCATTTAGAAGACCGTTGGTCCACACGACTTTCTGTCAAGCCCACCCTTCGTGACAAACGGCCGAACGACATCCAAGGCTTTTCTCATCACAGCATGTCCGTCTAGGATTCCTCAAATAATATATTTACGACTTTACTTCTCTCCGGGGGAATGAAGGGCCGGTGAAGACCTAAACCAACATTGGTCACGTCGGCACCCGGTGTCCCACTGTGCCAACGACAGGGGACTGGGGCCAGCTTTCTTATTTTACGATTAAATTCGCCAGGCGCGTGGTTGGTCTTACCGATAAATTAGCCATTGGACATGCTTAAAAGTGGCTCTAATAGCACCAAGAAAACGAGAAAATGACAGAATTTGCAACTGCTAATTTCGAAGGTGGTGGTGGCGTAACTGCCCAATAGACGAGCTCGAACTTAAGCTGTAATTATGCAGCATTTAAAGAAAGCAACTCCACTTATTAAATAATTTATTATTTCTGTATCAGGAAGTCTACAATGGGATATGTTGACCGATTTCTAAAAGCTGCAGCATTAAGTGACAGAATAAGATTTAAACGAGTTGAACCGTAAAATCATTTATCAAAATAAATAATCGTGTTTGTCACCAACTCCAACTTACTTCAGTTATCATAGACGTGTTTCTCGAGTATAAATGTCTGCATGACTTTTTATTATTGTTAAAGTTTATCTATATGTAAATATGATCTTATAGTTTCATTCTCTATTAGAATAACATCGTCACATTTTTATGTTTTATCAATAATTTTCGATAGTCCATTGTCACGATATTTAATCATATAACAATGTCATTTAATGCCTCGCTAATTGTCCAAATACGAACAACTTTTCGTAGAGTCTGTCTCTCATCACATACAATAGTGATCAAAGTTATCTTTGATCTTTCCCTTCGGCAAGCATTTTCAGCCGAAAAGCATCTCCTTTGTTTCAGACTAGTTTATTTATTGTCGTGTAAGTATTTATTAATAACAAGTTTCTCTAACCCTTTTTTTTTTTCCTTCTTCTTTTTCAAGAGTAGTGATAGCGATTTAATCATTCTGCTTTTATTTTTGCGTAATTGTTCATAAATTGTCCAAGGAAAAAGATTTGAGATAATTATATTTTAATACGGCATTTAAAATAAAATCATCATAAATTGATATTTTCAACGCGGTTAATAAATTACGGAATGTTCAACGTATAGAATCTTAATAAATATCTTAAAAATACAAATGGAAATCTTTTAGAACATAGACTTCTTCGGTCAATTATGCTGTTGTACATCTTCTTTCGAACAACTGAAGAACAACAGGTACGTTTTGGTGGTATTATATATCATTACCTTATCGCTGTATGAAGTACATACTTCATCATCCATCACACTTAGACGGATGTCAAAATAATCGTTTACTCGATTGGCAGATAGCAGAGTTGTTATTGAAATCGCACAGTTTTTCCTTCGATAATAATCCTTTTATTTATTTATATTTTAAGGATCGATATTAATTTGAAAAAATAATGTAATCCCCACTCATTATGATCAGTAAACAGAGTTTACCGAAAATAACAAAAATGGCACAAGTTTTGTTCTAGCAGTCGTGATTTAAAATGCCGGATTATGGCTTCCATATTTTATAGTTTTATACGAATTTTTTATGATTTGTAAAACAATCTGCATTCTCATATTATATGCTTCGAACCATTATAGATATAAACACAAACTGTTATATAAATAATTTGGGAGATTGTGTCAACATAAATTCAGCATTAGATACCATCAAAGTCATTTTTCATTTTTCTTTTTTCGGTTCTCATAAATTGTTATTTTATGAATACTCTGAGTAATAAAAAATTATAAGATAGGCTACTTTAATAAATTTTTATCGCAGAAATAGCCTGTGACGAATTTTAAAAATATAAAATAAATAAAACTTGAATTTTGTAAAACACACACACACAGATCTATACGAATTTTATGAATAGATTTATATTATTATAAAATTCAGATTTAAAATTACAATTAATGTCATCGTGAATTTAAAAGATAAATTATTTTAAATTCGAATGATTTTATTAAAAAAATTTTATAGGTAGATCCAAAGCGGTCGGAGTGAATCATAATTGCGTCATAAATTTAGGATGCAGAGACCAATCAAAAGTAATTTTATGGTCCGGAGAATGAAAGTTTGATAATTTCGCTCCATTGATTGGCTGTAGGCATAGCTGGTAAACAAAATAATCATTGATACGTTTCCATGCCTTCGGTTAATTAGTAGAGAGACGAAGATTTTTCTCCGAAAAAATTAATTTTATGACACTAAATATATAAATAATTTTTAAGAGAATGTAAAAACACTTTTTGACGAAAGAGAAAATAATTCGATTTAAATAGATTTGTAATTATACGTTTCATCATGTGATAAGCTTAATGATTTGATTAAAGTACAATTTAAAAAGAGAATGCAAAGAAAAATGAAAGATAGCTAATTAAAATACAGTATTTTAAGAATAGATAATGCCAACATTAGAAAATATTATCAGAAAGCTGTCTATTAATATAAACTTATATCATAGAAAGTCAAACACTTTATTTCGTGGAAATAAACTTTTAAAATAGCAAATTTTACCTATTATTTTATAACATGACTAGCCAACCAATTTTTTCCTGCCATTTCTGTGACCAGTCAAGCATAGAAATGTCACACTATTAATTAAAAATTTTTTTCTAGCATATTTGTTTTAGAACTCGAATGGCATTTAAAGTTAAATATGTATAAAACATCTTACTTGTCAGGAAACAAAATTTTTTTTCTAAATAACTTTATTTTAATGAGAGATTTGACATTCGGTTTCTCTCACCACGTTAAGAAATTGCCTAGATAAACCATCTTATAAACATTCTTAGAATCTCACAAACAGTGGTGGACTAACCTAGCACTGATTTAGAAAGATTTTTATTTGTATAAAATTCTATAAACTGTAATTTTATAATATTTAATCGAAATACAGAAATATATAAATAATAAGAAGAAATGAATTTATTTTATTATTAGTGCAATTGTTGCAAAATTAAAAATAATAACTAGAAAAAACTGATCATAATACAACCTGCAAGTTCAATTTTTAATGTAAAAAACTTCATAACATAATACAGAATTACTATAAATAATATTACTGACTTACAACAAACCTAGAAAATTTAATATTTTATAGATTAATTGATATTGATTGTACTATTGAAATGATCTGGTAAATTTTAAAATTTGATTCGAGTGTTACATTATACTACTCGACAATTTTGATTCAAAAGCTTTCTATAGTGTGTTTAAATGCACAAAGCATATTATAAACAATTATAAATATCAATTAATTTTAGATTGAGACAGAGCAGATGCGATTTTTATCCAAGGCAATTAACGAAATTCACAAAAAATAATTTAAATTGATATTTAAAATTCAAAACACTGTATAATTCTTAACGTTTAGAATATTAAGTGTATAAATTGATTTTAAACTGCTATTTTGCTAATATTAATAATGTATAGCATCTAATTTTCATCATTGAATAAATTATTCAGTTTTTATCAGGTTCATCTGATACTGTATATATTTTTCATCCTATTAAACCGAAGTTTTAATTTGGAAATTTTGTTACGCATAAAATAGCATAATAAATAATTATTTAACGTTACAGGAATTCTCAAGAAGAAACTGTGCGTTCTAAATAATGCAAGCCTTTCATAATAATCAAATATCCGATCTAAATAATAATAATAAAAAAATTATTATTCT
Organism: Olivierus martensii; assembly: GCA_000484575.1. Lineage (NCBI taxonomy): Eukaryota > Metazoa > Arthropoda > Arachnida > Scorpiones > Buthidae > Olivierus > Olivierus martensii. The sequence goes on along the minus strand of AYEL01083528.1, from coordinate 8,483 downwards.
TATATTCAAATTATTTAGATCTATTTACTAGTTTATGATATTGTCTCATGAAAATAGATTTTTTTCAATTTTTTTCAGTTTTTTAATTTATTAGTTATCACAAGCCTCATTTTAAGTGAATTGTTGATCATATGAATACTTTTTAAGATCATTCTTTTTTCATTCAAATTCATAACTATAAGTTATGTTGTTGCATTAAAAACATGAGATAAAATTCTTCACGCCCACAGTAATTTGTCTGTCTGAAACTCAAAGGAATAACCAAGTAGCTAAACAAATGAAGCTGTTAAGCATTCAGCTTTAGTTCGGCTTAAAATGAAAATTGCACGTTGGAAAAAATCTCGAGATGAATGAAGTTGCCTAAATCCTAAACAGAAAAAAAATGCAGTAGTGTAAAAATCACCAAGAAAAATTTTAAATTGAGAGAAAATATCTGGTTCGATATAGTAAAAAGATAACAATATTTACGACAACGTAAATGAACTTCCTTAAATCTACATTGAGAAATTTCTTGTTGGATTTTGGCTTATTGATGCCATCTGGTGGTAAAAATACACATTAAACAATCCAACTTTAGTTATCAATTTTGCGTTTTTGAAGCAAATGCATGAAGCATAAGCGAGTTGGTAACTGAATTAATAATGTCCGCTGATGATCGAGAGCAAATTATTTACGGCAATTATAAAACGTTTATCAATTTAAATATCACTTAGAAATGAAAACTTTAAATAAAACAGTAAAAACATTTGGAGGGTCGAAGCGAATCAATTTTTTGCGGATGTTTCGGGCATTGCAGTTTTATTAATTATGAGAGTTCCGATCCGTCCGTGACTCTGAACGACCGAGCCTCTTGGAGAACCACAAAACCCGAGCGCCACCAGCAGAGGGGTGGAGATACAACGTTTATGAGGACTGATCTTTGACCTCGCCACCGTCCATTATCCGGCAGCGTTTTTTTCTCTTTCAGTTTGCTGGGTGGTACGTTTTGAAAGATATCTATCAGCGCATGCACTGGGGTTAACTCACACCTATTATTAAGTTGAATAGGGGTCAGGTCTGGTCTAATGACATAAAACCAACAAGAGAAAGATTGGAAGGTACACTTGTTTCCGGAACGTGCCTACAGATGGCGGTGCAGCCTGCCGGCTGGCCCTGACCTTGCCTGAAGCCAGTTAATCTTTGATAGATGTGGCAGGTTGGCTTGCAATTAAACTAACAAATTACCCAAGTCCTGATATCCCTTCTAGTGCATTGTCAATTTGTGCACTTAAAAAGTAACCAGCATCGAAAGGGGTCCGCGCTTAATCTTCCTATTATCTCGATTTAATATAAATTAAAATAGACTGGGTTGGGAAACCAAAAGTAATTACTCTACTTCTAGGAAAACTGGAATTTTGAGAATAAGTGATTCGCAGAGGTTAATATTTACATCGATAAGATTTCAACAATATCTCTCTACATGACAGGGCCAAACTATAACTGTAGTTGTTGGATTCCATAACTGTAATTATATCGAAGGTTAACCAATTTTTATATACTGTGCATCGAATATCTAGTCTCGAATTAAACTTTTTTTTTCTTTTTAATGGTAAATGCATTTTCATGATGTGGAAAATTCAATCTATAAGAGAAGTTTGAAGGTCGTTTAGTAGATTAAATCAGAGTTTTGTGATATTCATATTAAAGAGAAATTTCGTTCAATTAAATGGGAAGATAGCTTCCTGAAACTAAGAGAACGTTATTAAAGAGAGGAAGCAATTTTTAATAAATAATATTCCTACAATTCTTGATTAAGAGGGTATCAAAACAAGGATTTAACATTGATTAAACAATAAAAATTGTTTGTAGAAGATTTATCGAAATTAAAATGTAAATATATCAGGAATCACAAATATATTTAAATTCTAATAAAAAATGAATAATTATTTATTATCTTTATCTAGGTTAAAGTGTTATTTATTATTTATTTATTTAGTAAAAATTTGTTTTATCAAATAAATAAAAATCAAATGAAGTTAGACGTCCCGAAACCAGATACAAGGACTCAAAAAAATTTTGTCATAAGCTGTTCTGAAGACATAAAAAAGTTCAAATACATTTAATAATGTGATATGACATAGTTCGAAATTCTATATTCCTAGTTATTAAATTTTAATTTGATTTACTAATTCTGATTAAAATACTTTCAAAATATTGTTTAACAGAGATATAATCTTTTCTTAAAATGATGTACAGCAATATTCAAATATGATTTTTCTAAATAAATTCTTTAGATTACTGCAGTTATTTTATTTTGAAAATTAATTAAATGATATTCGCAAGTACATATTGATTTTTAATATTAAATCAAATGCCAATTAACTAGATAATACTATATATTTAAGGACATGACGATGCAAGTTTTACAAATTGAAACAGAATTTTTAGGCTTGATTCTTCTACAGTATGCTCTTTCATTTCCATTTATTATTGTTTACAAAAAATAAATAGTAAAGATATAAGTTTATATTATAAACATCCTCTTAATGCACTTAATACAGTCAATAATCAAATTAAAGTTTTTTAATTTTGCTTAGTTGATGGTAAAAATTTTGTACTGTATATTATAAGTTTTCGCTGTAATTTTAAAAGTTACTAGATAAGCTTAGCTATTTACGTATAGAATATATAAAATACATACATAAGGCATAAATAAATATATATTCCTTGTTAGAAATACTGACTTTTAGAAATATTGAGCAAAGTATATATAATATTAATCGTTTCATACTTTGCCTAAAAACGCCAGGCATTTTATATACTGCCTAGGAATTCTATACAATGCCTGCTTTTCATATTTTGCCGGTAACACATGTATATATATATATATATATACAGTACGTTAGATTAAGGATGTAAATTGCAGGAGAATATAATGAAGTGAATGAAATTTATTTATTAAAACTTCTATAATAAAAAATAATCACCATTAGGTTAGGTTAGTTTTAGTTAAGCCACTATATCGCATATGGGATGTACTATATATGGTGGTAGCAAAAACGGAATTTAAAAATTAAAATAGGTCGATAGAAGATTTTTTGTGAAGCTAAATTTCATATAATTTTTTTCAACTACATTTTTCTCTTGATTTCACTGATTTTATAGCTATTGCACCACTTGATCTTGTCCCATTTTGTAACATAGCTTGATTCTAAGCACCATGCTGATCTATACTATATGCGGCCACTTTTATTGTACAGTCCATCACTGCCTAGCCATCATGAGAAAATTAACTGGAAAGTTAAGGATAGAGTCCAACACTACTATGCCCGGACTTCTCCTGAAAAACTGGAAATGTAGGATCCAGATGTAAGCGGATGCTTTATCACGTGGTCATTCAGCTGACACCATCATTAGGTAAGTCGTATAAAATAGAATATAATCAAATTGATACGCTGAATTCAATGGGGCAGAATCAAAAAAATATTTATGAATATCTATCCAAATATGCCTTTAAACAGTGGTATTATGAGAGAAATAGTCAATCTTAAGCTATATTCACAAAGTATGAAATAGATGTCTTTCTGTTTCAAACTTTTCTCGTTGCTATAATCGCGAAATTTGAATTATGCGCTGCTCTGGAGTCTTCAGGACAACACAATGTTCGTAGGAATTATTTCTCATTTTGGTTTCCATAATATATTCTATCAATTTGGCAGTGATATTTAATTTAATAAATGCATAAATAATTGCACAATAAACATGTTTTATTCTTAACCTCTTCTCAATTTACCGAAAAATGAATAGTATTCAAGCTTTGTAAAACTGTAAAATTATGGAAAATAATCGACGTAATAAAATATAAAATGTATTTTTTAAATTTTCTAATTAAATACAATATTTCAATAATTGTAATTTTAAATAAATTTAGAGAAAATTAATTATGAATATTTTTCATTAATTTTATAAAGTTTTTGCTAAGTTAGCTTTTATGTTTTTATTATATCCTTTCATTTCCGAATATACAGTAACTGCAAATCAGTAAAGAATATTAATTAAAAATTAATATATTATATTACAGTATCTGAAATTCTATTAAATTCATAAATGTTTTAATAAAAACATAAGTATTGTACTTCATTGGTTGATTTTTTCTAGTTCTTTAAAAATTCTTTTTTTAAACTACTTTTGAAGAATTGTTTTTAGTTTTGTTGAGTCATAAATGAAATAATAATTATTTCATTTTTAACTGATCTATTTCAATGTCATACTTTTTAGATATATATAATTTAATAATTATGATTAATTATTACACATTTAAAAAATTAAACTTCAATATAACATATTATAATAAAAAATTTAAATAATATTTAAATACTGAAAAAATATTATGCAAAGATAAAATACAATAGAAAGTAAGAATTGGATATCATAAATGATTAATCAAAATATTACAAAAAATTTTGAAAAGGAATACAAAACTCAATATTCTTGAAAAATATTCATGTAAATTTACTTGATGCACAACTTAAGATTAATCGATAAAAAACTCAGATATGTTGGTTAGCAAGTACAAGATCCTACTGTATTTACCTTTTAAGTTCTTTTTTAACATTTCCAATTGGGAAACATCTTCGATTATTCAGTTCAGTATATCAAATATTTTATTTTTCTTACATATTTTAATGAAATTTTATGTTTATCTTCATCATAATAATATATGAATAAAGTTGATATTATATGCAATAATTAATATACTGCGATGTATAAAAATTAATTGTAATTATTATCTTTATGTCAATGTAAATAATTACTCGATTAGAAACTAAAAAATAATTTACTATAATTGAGAGCAATACTAAGAATATAACATGAAATGATAATATTTACAATTAACTGTAAATCTGTTTATTATAAAAATTCATTTAAAATGCTCTCAAAATTCAATATTTATTTATGGAGTTAGTAGTATGTTACAAGAATAGTTGTAACAAAAGAGTTATGAAATAATTTTGCTGCAATTACAAATAAAATGCTTCTATACAAACTAAACGATATTTTGATAAAGAAAATTTTTTTTCGTACATTAATACTATGGTATTACTGTATAAAACATGAAGTTAATACAATAAATAGAGAACTAGAAATAGGAATTATCTTCTGTAATATTAGATGCGCTAAATTTAAAATTTTGATGTTTTAAATTTAAATGAATAATAAAATACATAGAATTATTTATTTATCTAATATAGGTCACTTTCATATAAGGTAATAGTATATATGAAAATCTGAAAATTTCCTTTAATTTACAATTAAAATTAGAAATAAATATTATTGATTAAAAATATAACAAAATTATATTTATTAATAATATTTTTTGAAATTTATATTACAAATTGAACCCTGACTATAGTTAATAGAAAGCAGTCTACTGTACTGCATTTAATTATAAATTCAGCAACAAATTTGATTTTTCTTGAATGAAAAAGTGAAATAATTAAGAGTTTATTAAACATTTTAGTATTGTTGGGATTATATACAGGCAAACCTGTGCTAGATAGTTAGCTTTCGATGGCTGAGATTGTGGCCACCAAGCACAGGTTGGCCATCAGACACAGTTAGCTACAAATTTCTTTATTAAACATCATTTAAAATACAAAGTTTATGACACAGTTTCACATTGTTAATTAAATTTAAGGAAAGAAATCACTAATTAATGTCTGTTTTCGGGATTTTTCAGTTTAGAATGCTCAGCCGATAGAAAATCTAGAGCCCATCTGATGATCACACGATTTGCTGGCCACCTAATAGATATTGCACATAAGGTGCCGAAATTAAATATCACTGGCCATGACCACGGAACATAGATGGCCATTTTACACAGTTAAAAAATCCCGCAATATGCTTGGGTGGATATTAAGGTAGCCATGGATTGCAGGTTGGCCACCTAGCTCAAGTGGCCACCAGCACAGGTTTTCCTGTATTAAAATTTTTTGGAATCAGTGTAAATACCATTTTATATAATTTCTAATCCATATTTTTATATAAAGAATATCAATAACATTCAGAATTTGTAACTATTTTGTGAAACCATTCAAAATTTAACTAAATGATCCTTGATCTCAAATAATCTAATTATGTTAAATATATATTTTAGAGTTGTATATCAGCGATACATTTCATGATTATGAAAATTACGATCATGAAACTTATAATGTACATATGGCCAAGAACTTAGTAACAATGAGTGCTTCAATTCGATTCATTATTTTGACAGTTAATCTGATAATAGTTGGAGCAAAGGCAAAAATTTTACATTTTTTTCAAAAAATTTTTTATTTAAATTGTCAATAATTTTAAACATATTACAGATATGTTTCTAAGCTTCTGTACGGTGACTAAATTATTAAATAGAAAGAATAAAGGATAGGTTCGATAAGTGAATTTTGGCTAGTACTACGGTTCGATGAAGTTTAAAAAATTTAGAGTTTTTTACATTTTTCATTTAAATTGACAATTCTTTTAAAAATATATCTGGTGTGTCCTGAATTTTTATTTTAATATAACAAATGAACAAATTTCTTTTAATCACTTGGAATTAAATCACCTCTGCGAGTAAAATTTGGGAATAAAAGACATTTAATTTAACGCCAGGGAAAAAAGGCAATATTTTTTAGTATATTATATAGACTTTTTAATTGAAGACAACTTCCTATTTAAATATAAATGAAAGGTATTTCAAAAATTACAAAAAATCTTCAAAAATCCTAAATTTTCAAATTCATATTGAAGTATTTATTTATTAATAAGAATTTAAAACTTTTCAATTTATCGAGATATCTAATAGGAAATGTATATATTGTGCAAAATATATTATTTAATATGATTCTCGATATCTACTAATTAATTTTTAAAATAATAATGAGAATTTTTTATTAGTTACATATTTTATTAACATAAATGCTTATCTAATTTGTTGATTAATAAATTTATTCAGAATATTCTAGATTTAATGTGAAAATATTATTGTAAAAATTTATACTTCACTGACAATAGGCTATATACTGAAAATATTTTATGATGAATCACAGTCTATAAATAGACTACTGTATTTTATTTACAGTATTTTTTTTATTTTAATTTTTATTTTGCTATACCTCTTCAAATATAGTTAAACGAAGTTATATATAAAAAATTAAAATTCAGTGAAATAATTTATACTGCATATATTATTGAATTTACATTAATTTATAATTATGTAATATAGCAAATTAATAAATTAATATTTATAATGTTTAACATGATTCACTGGAAACTGGTATAAGAGAAATTTAATTTTAAAAATTGATCATTATCATTTCTGTTTTTATAAAATGATCCAGTTAATTAAATATGAAGTGAAATGCTGATGAAGGAATAAACAAATGTATTTTTTAAGTTTCATTATACTGTACTGTATTAAAGTGAAAACAAATTATTAGTTTAACTTGATCAATTAAGTATGAATTTAATTTTTTTTATTCAGTTAATGATAATTTCATATTACTGTATTATATTAATAATTGTCGTTTGTCTTTGAATTTGTAAACAATTTATTAAATTTTGAATATTTAATATTAAAAATGCGAACAGGGTCAAGGAACGGATTGTGTTCGTGAACCGAGGTATCACTGTATTTGCAAAAATATAAAACTTTCCAATTGAATATATCATTCATGTGAAGAATACTGTAATTACAAAGATGAAGACTTTTTAAAATTTCTTGTCACAGTCCCAATTAATAATTTTAAAATTAATAAGTACAGTGGGTGATCGGTTAACAAACATTCCAAGATAATGTTCGTTATCCGAATTGTTCGTTCAGTCCCAATTAATAATTTTAAAATTAATAAGTACAGTGGGTGATCGGTTAACAAACATAATCCAAGTTCGGTATCGGTTAACAAACATTCCAAGATAATGTTCGTTATCCGAATTGTTCATTAACCGATCAAATTTTGTTCAATATCTTCAAAACTATTTAGTGTTAAGTAATTCTTTTGCTAAATAAAATAAGTATATAGTCTGGGTGCTAAAGTAGTTTAGGTATCAAAAAATTCGAATTAAGGAAATATAGAAAAAAAGGCAGTTTAAAAATTGAGTGCATTTGTCTGTATTAGCCCATCGTGGAGGGTAAATAAAGACGACAGGAAACAGATGGAGGGTTAAACAAGACATTCCATTTATTTTATTCCATATTTAAAAGTAACATTCTATAAATATTTTTATTTAAAATATTACCATTTAGGAACATCTTCCACATACAAAATTTGCGCATCCTTTGGTTCCAACACATTTTTCATGGAACCAAATTTCGCAGATTTGACATTGAATCCAGTTCCCATCCTTACTTGATCCCGCATCGTAATATCCTTTCAAACAAAATCCACAATTATCTGTTGGAATATTTTTGATTACTTCCAGAGCTTCATCGATATTATTAAGCTTATTATTTTTATTGATCT
>AYEL01083525.1:0-24640 GCA_000484575.1 Olivierus martensii | reverse complement strand
AAAGCTAAATATTAACGTGTTATGAAATGCGAATAAAATCGTTAATTACATGTATTAAATATTTTCATATGAAAACGGGACAAAATTTTTTATTCTGTTGTCAGGTTAGCTAATTTCATTTTTAAGTAGTTATATTAACGATCCTTGACGTATGAATCTGCGTTTGAATCAATGCTATAAACAAGTCCCATAATTCCATTCTAGTAACACCCCCCAACCGCTTCAAGTAAGTGGCGCTGTAGAGCAGCGACACTATTTAACGTTAAGCTATCTCGCTTATAATATACTCGCTTTGCTTCAAACCGAAAACAATTCCTGAATTAAAACAAACAATTTCTGATAAATTTTCTGTAATTAGCGTAGAAATGTGTCAAAAGGTTTGTAGAAGTGTTGCTGATAGGATTCAGCATTGTACTGAACACGAAGGGGAGCATTTTGAACATGTTAATTAAATTATTAATCATAATGAATCACGTTGTTTTGATGGAGCAATACTTAATAACTTTCCTAAACTACTGCAATTTACTTTCATTAAATCATTTTTCGTTTCTTTAACTACTGTAATAAATTTTTGTACAATAAAAATTATTAAATAAAAAAGAGCGTTACTTTTGCCGCACCCTGTATGTAAATCTTTTAATATTTAATAATCTGAATTGACAAAGACTAAAGAAGAATTTTTTCGCCACTTTAGAATAATGTTAAATTACTAATCAGCGAAGTTACTCCAGACCGTATCATGGCCTGATCACATCTTAAGTCGGATGGTTGAGCACTTTGAAATATTAAAGTTCAATTGGAGGATTCGTATTTCTCGTCATCAGATTTTTTCAAGAAGTCCGGATTTGGCACGTTTATTTTTTTTGTGTTTGTTTTACACCATGTGGTTACTAAGCGGAGGGACATTTTAAATTTTGCCACCAAATCATATCTCCTGAATGATTCGGTGGCGTAATTCAAGATAACCTAATCGCTTCAAGTAAGTGGCGCTGTAGAGCAGCGACACTATTTAACGTTAAGCTATCTCGCTTATAATATACTCGCTTTGCTTCAAACCGAAAACAATTCCTGAATTAAAACAAACAATTTCTGATAAATTTTCTGTAATTAGCGTAGAAATGTGTCAAAAGGTTTGTAGAAGTGTTGCTGATAGGATTCAGCATTGTACTGAACACGAAGGGGAGCAGTTTGAACATGTTAATTAAATTTTTAATCATAATGAATCACGTTGTTTTGATGGAGCAATACTTAATAACTTTCCTAAACTACTGCAATTTATTTTCATTAAATCATTTTTCGTTTCTTTAACTACTGTAATAAATTTTTGTACAATAAAAATTATTAAATAAAAAAGAGCGTTACTTTTGCCGCACCCTGTATGTAAATCTTTTAATATTTAATAATCTGAATTGACAAAGACTAAAGAAGAATTTTTTCGCCACTTTAGAATAATGTTAAATTACTAATCAGCGAAGTTACTCCAGACCGTATCATGGCCTGATCACATCTTAAGTCGGATGGTTGAGCACTTTGAAATATTAAAGTTCAATTGGAGGATTCGTATTTCTCGTCATCAGATTTTTTCAAGAAGTCCGGATTTGGCACGTTTATTTTTTTTGTGTTTGTTTTACACCATGTGGTTACTAAGCGGAGGGACATTTTAAATTTCGCCACCGAATCATATCTCCTGAATGATTCGGTGGCGTAATTCAAGATAACCTAATTAACCTTTTTAGGAAAGATCCAGGCCTGGCTCGTTGAATCCTATCTTTCACTTGACGGATTACTCCACCAGAGATGTGAGCGGCCCATGATGGGCACTGGAATATCCAAATGATTGTTAACCGTTAGTTGAAAGCGGTATAAAATTATATAGGAAAAAAGCATATTACTCATATTTGATTTTTAATCCAGAGGATCCGGTATCAAATTAGTATCCTACAAATTAAAATTTGTCAGATGTCCGATCGGCTAGCGATTCCTCTACACTGGCTGATTCCTTCACACGGGTAGACAGCTGTAGCAGGACTAGTTTAATCTTGCCATATAATAATCAATAGAGTGGAAACTGGCTTCATCTGTTGACAAAAATAATACTCGAACGAATCGATGGGATTTGTCGCATGAAAACGACAAATTTACATTAAGAAGGATTTACATTAAGAATATCCAGGATCGATTCTGACATCAAATCCTTACAGTTTAGGCTATTTATTTGGGATTAAAGAAGAATGTCTAGACTCTGTTGATCTTGTCATTGGGAGGGATACTCCGTGGCAGGGCTTCATTTAATGAACAATAAACTAAAAACTAAACGCCTTTTATTGACAAAAATATATTCAAACTAACCAGACATTTTTATAAAGTTTTCTATATTCGAAGTATCTTATATCCAGAAATTTCTACTACTGGCTTTTATGAATTAATTTCTATAGGAAAAAGCACCACGTAAGGTCTATATAATGCTCAGAGGAGAAGAAACATTAGGCCTACTGAGATTCAGAAAAAACAAATTGCCAATACTTGAATCTGATCTTTGTTTTTTTTATTATGTATTTATTTTTCTCATATTTACGAGAAATACAAACATTTCTGTGTAATTTTCGATGACGATGCTGGAGTCTGATCATAAATCTGATACATAGGTTAAATTTATAATTTTATTAGCCTACTTTCCGAAGAAAATGCAGGCTTATAAAATATGTCTCATGTCTTTCTGTGTGTATGTCCTTCACTAATAATTTTTGAACTAATCAAATTTTCATGAAATTCTGTAGTGTGTTCTATCATTAAAGGACACCACAACACCATATTCTTTAATCGGATATAGTATGGGTGGGCAATTTTTTTTCGTAAGGGGCCGTATAGAAAAATTTATGGTGGGCCACGGGCCAAAACAAAAACAATTGATAATAATAGTATTTATTTAAAAAAGAGAAGGTACAGATATGTAAGTATACATAGCGTTGGTATTAGATATAATAAAATAATGTGGTCCGCGGGCCGGAGGTTGTCCACCCCTGGGATATAGGATCGATTAATCCTATAGGATAGACTTTCATTTTTATCACAATTTTAATTTATATTAGTGCCAATAAATAGCGCTAAGTATTAACAGTGTAGGGGTTAACATGGCTTACCTGATTTCTTAACCGTATATTGACAATATTGTCTATCATAATGACGCAACAATCCCGATGTGATGTCATCATGCGGTAACAATAAATGAAATCACAAAACATCGATACATTATCGCCGCGATTATGATTCATCGTAGACATTTATATTTGCTTTTATATTAGTTAAATAAACGTTAAAATTGGACATATAAAACCAATGAATTCCAAATGCTAGATAAATGCAGATATTTATTTAGTTTTTTATTAATTTAAAACTCAAATTGATTTGTGATATTTTGTCATAAATTCCTAATATTTTGTAATTATGAAATGCACATTGTTGAAGCACAGATCAATTTAAGTTCTTCCGGTCGTCTATTCATTTCAGGAAGAATCGTTTTTAATCCATACACATGTCCATGGTTCTTTGAAGAGTTTTTGATGACACATTTTAATTTCTTAACTTTAATTATTCGAAAATAGACACCATCGCGAAAGTATGCAATTTGTCTTTCTGAAACTGCTTCCTTGATAAGTGCTGCCATCTAGTAACTGATTCCGATTACAGTATTAATACTCAACCTGAGTAAAATTTCTATTTGAATAATGATTTTTACTTAAATTTGATTTATAATATGATAATAAGTTGAATATAATGTTTAGTAAATTTAACTATACTATTTTTGTCTTTAAAAGTTAATTTTTAAATTAACTAGATCAAAGAAGAATGTAATAGGTTTTGCTAAATGTTAAATTAAGAAGAATTAATACTCTTTATAATAAAAATAATTATTGCTGAAATGAATCTGATAAATAGGAGAGGGAAAATAATTCCCTTTTTAAAATTATAAATAACACATTTTCAGCTTTATCATTGAAGTTAAATTGTTTAGTTAATCGTTGCACATCTACTGACATGTTAGTATTTTACTTTCTCCCAAAATGGAAAGTGGCGTCATCTGTTGACCAAAAAAATAGAATAGAACTGTATATTACACAATTGGAATCATACGGTCTGAAAGAATTAATACGGTTGTTCCATGAAATTTTGACCAGCCGTACATTTATTTAAAACTGTTAATTTTCAGATTATTGTGCATTTTGCAATATGATTATTAACATCGCCTGAATGCCGAGGGCCCCAATGCCTTGCATCGCCTTGCTTTATGGTAGCTACGCCCCTGACTTATTCCATAAATGACGCTATGTGTCCGCCTGAGAGGTGGCTTTCTGGCAGATTAACTTGGGTCTTATCTTTTAGACGATGGTAGCTACGCCCCTGACTTATTCCATAAATGACGCTATGTGTCCGCCTGAGAGGTGGATTTCTGGCAGATTAACTTGGGTCTTATCTTTTAGACAAGCGTTTCTCAAACTATGGGTCGCGACCCCAAATGTGGTCGCGAAGCGAAATGCTACTCAAACTATGGGTCGCGACCCTATTTGGGGTCGCGAAGCGAAATGCTGGATTTCACTTGGGTCGTGACCCATTTCGCTTCGCGGCCCAAAATGGGGTTTGCAAAAATTAAATGCAAACATTGGAATTCAGTTTATATGTAATTTCACAAACGCCCAATATTTAAGGTTGACAACGTATGAATTTTCAGTGTAGTTGGTTGATTGTGTTCATCTTAGAAAATTAAATTCAAACACTTGAATTTCAGTTTTATGTAATTTCACAAATGCCCAATATTTAACGTATGACAACATGAGTTTATATGTAATTTCACAAATGCCCAATATTTAACTTATGACAACATATATCGGTGTGGTTGGTTGATTGTGTTCATCTTAATAAGTGTGTAAATGATTCACAAATGTTCAATATTTAACGTATGACAACATATGTATTTTCATTCACAAACGCCCAATATTAAACGTATGACAACATATGAATTTTCGGTGTGACTAACGCCCAATATTTAACGTATGACAACATATGTATTTTCAGTGTAGTTTCAGTTTATATGTAATTTCACAAATGCCCAATATTTAACGTATGATAGCTTATGAATTTTCAGTGTAGTTGTCTCCAATATTTAACGTATGACAACATATGAATTTTCGGTGTGGTTGGTTGGCCAATATTTAACGTACGACAACATATGTATTTTCAGTGTAGTTGGCTGATTAATAAGTGTGTAAATGATTTATGTACTTGTATGTTTTATTTCATATGTAATACCTGGGGTCACGAAAAATCTCGTAATGAAAAATGGATTCGTGAATGAAAAAGTTTGAGAAGCGCTGTTTTAGACGATAATTATGCATTAATTAATAGTTGAGGAGAAAATATATTAATTAACATAACACAAAAATTAATAAATTTTACAAATATCTTTCATTTTAATTTATCTGTATTTTTTATTAGTGATATTTGTGACGTGACGCTGTTTCTCGGGCAATGAAAATAAAACTGAATATTTCCTTTCTAACCTGCTATTTACTACTAAATAGCTTTATCAAATGATTTTAGGGAAATTCAGCGGAAATGAGTGAGTAGTTGATTGTCAATCAATCCGATTACAGACGTCTCTTCATCCATTCGCCTGGGTTTTTTTTTTTGTTAACAGATGACGCCACTTTCCATTCAGGGAGAATACTAAATGACGGGGCGAAACAAGCCCTTCCACAGGCTGCCCACCCCCTGCGGAGGGGTCAGCCGGATTCTGGAGGACGGGGATTGACGGGCCAGGCTCGGACCCCATGATAAATATTTTCAAGGGGTGGGACCCGAGACTCGAACCCGGGTCCTCCAGAGTGGAAAGCCGAAGCGTTTACACGCGGCCAATCCTGCCGACCATTCGCCTGGGCTGAGAGCTCATACCTGTAATCGAAATATCAAAGCACGCTCATCCTTAAAATTTTCTACGAGACTTCTCAGTTGGTCATGATGTTTGTCAATCTATAGTCACTTGTCAAAATTAGGCATTTGTATTGCTGAAAACATTCTCGATGGATACTACAGCCAACGATCATTTGTATGAATAACAAATAAGCATGTGTAGATAACGTGTATGCATCCGTTAGACCAGTGTTTCCCAACGTGAGGCGCAAGCCCCAAAAGGGGGCAATTTGATTTTTCAGGAGGGCATTTCGAGAATGAGTTATTAACAATAAATTTTTTCATTACTTTTGGTTTTAGGGACAATATATACAGTACATAAATATATATTGTGGCATAAATATTTTTAAAATTAAAATCAGAATGTACATGGCGGTTGTAAAACATTATTTGCTGTTTTTTCATATTAATTTATATTATTATTATTTAACAATTTTTAGTGATTTCTTCCTCAGTACTTCAACTGTTCTTTTCTCCTTTTATTTTTCTGTTTCATGGATGCCATGTTTTTGGAAGCCTGTTTAGACCAAGTTAATAGCGTTTTAGGCTTTCTCCATAGGAATAGTAGTTCACTTTTTGAATAATAAAAATTATATGTCACAGGGGGGCATCGGGAATGAACAATTCATACCCTGGCCAGTCCCATTACATATGCTTTTTAAAGATCAACAGACAGCAAATCTCACTAAAACATGCTTCATTGAATACTCAATAAAATACGGTCAAGCGAACAGCATCATTTAGCACTTCCTTCTTTTACATAAACAAATACTCGTTTCTTGGGTCTGGGAGTTGGTTGTTTCTAGTCTACTTATTTCTGGCATTGATTTCTTCTTCCCATGGGTAAACTGGGATTACCTACGGTTTGAACTTTTCTTTTCCACTCGTTCTCCTCTGCTATGACCATAGCAGTCAGGATTGGATGATTGGTTCTCGTTGTTTCTAAATTATCTTTTCCTTCTATTGCAACTCTCAGACCCTCCTATTACTCATAATGTCCACACTTCTCTTACAGTTCGCACATTTTGTTTATTGGTCTTTCAATAGGATACTTTGAACAATTGGGATTTTCTATTTCCTTCTATTGCAACTCTCAGACCCTCCTATTACTCATAATGTCCACACTTCTCTTACATTTCGCACATTTTGTTTATTGGTCTTTCAATAGGATACTTTGAGCAATTGGGATTTTCTATTAAGTTGTGAAGTATAGCAGACAGTTGGTGGTATTATGTTAAGCTCTGCCAACTGCCTGAGAGATTGCCCTGGGTCCTCTGAGATGAGCTCTTGAGCCCTTTGGAAAACTTCCAGTGTCCTTGACGATCTCCCTCTGGAATAGCTCTTCCTTGCTGGGTTGGCAGAACCTTCTTCAGACTTCTCTGAAGCCGCATATCTAGCAGCAACATCATAAACTGTCGATCTTGGATAATTAAAGAACCGAATTATTTCGGAAGGTGAACGTCCAGCGCGAAGGCCTTCAATTATTGCTGCTCTCCGATTATATTCTGCACTCAATCTTAACTGATCAGCTATTTTGTACTTATCTTCAAACGCATCGTCTGTCTGGCTTACTAAAACGTCAGCAGCATCATAGCGCTGACGTAAAATATGGCGGGAAATTCAATTTGAAATTTGTCCGGATTTAGCTGGTGCACCCTGTATATAAATAGATAATTGGAACAAATCAGCATTGAGACTGGTAATTGCATGTTTGTCATCTCTTGCTGCCATTATAGTATTTTGCAGTAGAATTAGATTTTATTTTATATTATTTTTAAATTGTGAATGAAATATATAAAAATCAATTATAAATTCATCCTTGTGGTAGAATTTTGAATTAATTATTATGATTATATTGAATTATTTTGTTAAACTATTATTGTTATATCAATTAATTTCATTTTACACAGATCAATCCATCATATAAATTTAAGAATTAATTACTTAAAAGATAATACTGCTGGATAATTAAAATAATTTATAGTTTACATGACTGTGTGTGTCATTAATTTCTTATTTTTGGAGATACACAATTTTTTTAAACAGTAATAAACTTTCAAAGACAACTAACCTTATACTCAGATAAATTTTCATGCTTAAGTTAAGGTTTGCAAATGTATTTCAGGATTTATGCTTTCCTCTTCAAGGCAATCTAAAATCACAAATTATACACATTTATACATGTAATAATTATACATGTTTATGAAGGATAAAAATCAGACAGCCACATGATACATGGAGTTTTAAATGTTTAGCTACTGGGTCATATAATTAGATAGTAATAAAAAAAAAAAATCAGAGATTTTATGTAAATAATTAAACATTATAAAAATTATTAATAAGATATGAACTGCTGTATGATGATGATTTCTTAAAGCACTGCCTGAAAAAAGTGAGGCTAAAAAATAAAGATTATGAAATAAAAATAAAATTATATAGTCTAAATATGCTTTAATATACAAGTAAATTTTACATTGAAATAATTAATGAAAAAAAGAAAAATAAACTTATAAACGTTATAAATTCATTAGTAATGGAAAACAGGTAAACCAAGGGAAAAGATTATATGAATGACTTAAATCAAAAAAATGTTTGCAAAGAATTTAATTTCAATTTAATTTAGAATAAAAGTTAATACAACTTGGAATATTGTAAATATAAGAATTGTAATTTTGCTATTAAAAATATTCAATGTTGATGGCTGATGGAAAAGGAATCAATTCCATATGTATGTATTATGCATTTTTACAACATTCAACAAGAACATAGTATCAATGAAGAATAAATAAGATCATTATCAGTAATAAGAATACAAATAAGTTTAAGTAACAATATAATGCTTAATAGAATTAAAATTGCCTTTTTGCCTTAAAATTTACTAAACATATAAGATCTTCATATCTTCCAGTAATATTAGTCAAGAGCCCTTTAGTAGTCAAAAGATTTTTATTCAGAACACTTTCAACGCTCTTGGCATCTTTCTCAGCATTCTTACAATCTGACTTGTGAGAATTGTAATAGCTAGTCAGATTGAAACAGCTGAAGACGATGCCAAGAGCGTTGAAAGCGTTTCTGAATAAAAATCTTTTCACTGCTAAAGGGCTCTTGACTAATATTACTGGTAGTTTGTGTTTGGTGCAGTCTAATTGAACGTTTATTATTCTTCATATCTTGCACATCGAGAACAAAAATGGCTAACTTCTTAGGAAAATATCAAATGTTACACTAATTGAGTGTAAATTTGTAATTGCATTATTAATGCATTAGGATTAACAAATTACATTTTAAATTAACTTCAGAAACTTTCACTATTACAATAATTACCTAAATTTAAAATTACAAAATTAATTAATTAAGTAGAAATCAGACTATTCTCAAATATCTAAAATTATGAGTTTTTGTAAATAAAATATGTTCATCTTGAGATATAAAGCACTCACTGGTACATATAAACTTTCTTAGATGATAAATTAGCAGATATTTAAAAATAAATATTTAGTATTCAAAGTACAGTTCCAACACTTATGGCTAAACTTAATGGGATGATTGTTTAAATGGAGTTTCAATAGTCCACAGTTTACAGCAAAACTGGGCCTAGACAGCATTCAGATAAATCGTATTTAAAAGCATTGCAAAGATGTTGACTATACCGGTCGGTGGCTAAACCTTGGCTGTTACTACATTTCCTATGCACCCCCCGTCTTTGAAAATTTTCAGCCAATCAGTATCTTGAGCTCTATCGATGACGTCGGTAATATGGCGGAAGTTTGAAGTGAAGAAATGAAGAATGTTTTAAATTACACTTAAAACATTTAATATATTCTTTAAATTATATTTCACTCAATAATAATTCAAATTAAATATGGAGGATTCTACAAACTATGAAAATTTAACGCATGCACAAAAAGATATGGTCTAGATCAGGGATTTCCAACCTTTTTCTTGCATCGACCCCTTTTTAAAGTAGAGTTTTTTCATTGACCCTCTTACATTTTTCTTTATAATATACAGCATACAACATAATCATAATACAAATAATTGCACATAAATAACTTAAAGATAACAATTAGACTAAGAATATGAATTAAAAGTTTTGAAAAAAAAAGTTTATTAGATTTATGTTTTATTATTTTTTGTACTATTATCATTTTTAATTTTACAAATATAAACAAATTTTCAGAAACAAAATCACAGGTTCTAATTGCACAAAAGTTGGATATTAAAATTAATGTGATGGCTGCATTTAATATATTGATGCAATTTTTTTAATATTTGGCATAAAATTGCTTAATTTAATGCTTAAATCAAAAATATTAGTTCAAAAATATTCAACCTGTTTCTTGTTTTTCGTAGCAAATTATTGACTTACTAAAGCCTGTTTCCATTAGGTAAGAAGAGGGAAAAGTCAATAATGCTAGTTCAGTAACAATTTTTATTTGGGGATATTTCTCTCGGATGACTACTCCGTCACTTAGTATTCTCCCTGAATGGAAAATGGCGTCATCTGTTAACAAAAAAAAAGAACAATTTGATTTAACTTGCATTTGTGTTTTCGTTTATTTGTGTTTCCGGATGTTTCTCATTACTATTGTTATTTTTGATTTGTTCAGTAGTTTTCTTTTGATTTTAGCATGTGTCCAACCTAGTTCTATTAGTTACTATTGTTATTTTTGATTTGTTCAGTAGTTTTCTTTTGATTTTAGCATGTGTCCAATTGTTTAACTCTAGTTCTATTGTTCACGATCGCTTTATTTGGTATCAGATTTCCAGTTTCATCAGATATAATGCCAGTGGCATAGAATAAATGTGTTTGTGTGAAAAATTTCCAGGCAAACTGCCTCCTCCGATGCACTTCAGCTGTTGGTTTTTCTCCAATGACGTACTTCCATTGGTTTTCCCGATAGCTGAGGTGCGTCGGTGGTATGTCTACCCCACACTTTCTTTCTTGTGGGAGTGGAAATATCAGAATGTTTAGGTTAGGTCTGGTTGGTATTACTAACACCTTCTGTCCTATCAATTCTTTAGCTGAGTGACTGCGATATGTTGATTATAGATATAAGTCTAGTCCTAAGTTACTAACACACTAACATTTTATTTAATTAAAAAAAAATAAAAAAAAAATATAAAATAAAAAATAAAAATAAATAAAATTATTAGTTTTAGATATTAACATAGTTATAAGTCTTTTACTAATTTCGTTTCCTCTTAACATACTTTCTAGATATACTACTAACATAGTTCTAGGTTTCTAATAACATAATACTTAATTTCTACTAACATAGTTCTAAGATTCTACTTAACATAGAATGGGTTGGGTTACTCTCACACATGTCATCACATAGGTTAAGTTGGAATGGTTCTTTGCTTTTTCTACATTTCTCTTTTAATTTTGGCCCAGAACGGCTCCCTTAGTACTCTATTTGAGTGGAAAGGGGCAATCAAAATTTAGCCACCAAGCTTACCATACAAAAGAAAGGAAAAAAAGAAGGGGGCATCGGGAGTTTAGAGATGCTTAGGTGGGGCATAGCCAAAAAAAGGTTGGGAACCACTGGGTTAGACTAAATAGTAAATAATAAAACAATAAAAGAAGACTAATAGCATGAAAAATACACAAAATAACTTGCTGCAAGATGATTCCGAGCTGCGCGATGGAATAGTTTTAACTTTATAAAGTCCGGTAAAAGTAGTGTCTAACGAAAGAGATCAATCTATAGTATAAGTCAAACGATCACAAAAAGAAATAAAAGTTAAATCAGTGATATATTCCCGATAGATTGCTATATTAATAACTATTTACTAGAATTAACGATTCACAGTGCAGACACGTAATTAAATATGCAGTTATCGGTTCAGTTTGTCAAAGATTCGTATTAAAAGATACCTGTATATTTCCAAAAAGGTACCGATTTCATCTCTGATTCTTTAATGAACTTTGATCTAAAGATTGTCTCTTTCGTTTGGTACTTCTTTGGCCAGTATTACAATTATTGCAATTATACTCATAGTAACTTATGTGAAGTGTTAACATGGCGGAACTAGTTTGGTTCCTTTAGTTCCGGGTTTAGTTCCGCCATGTTATCACATCATACTTTCGCCCAAGAAAACAACTGAATTTCCTCTTTCCATAACCTATACTATAATTTTAATGACGTCAGAAAAGTTCAATCTAATAAATGAATATCTAGCTGATCTTCAATCAGTTTAAGTAGATATTCCATCCAATCTACGTGGTTGGCATAACTCTGTAGGCGAAATAAGTTGATGCTATAATTTTCCTAAGAGACATCCTCAATAACCGATATACCAATCTGTAATCACGTGTCAAAATTAGACAGCTCTATTGGTAAATATTCTCACGAAAATTATACGTCGTCGTCATTCTCCGAGCAACAACGATAACCACGTGTAGATTGATCATCGCTAAGACTAACGGATAGTAATAAATAGGCAAATAAAATGCGTACTAGATACGAAAAATATAAAAATAAGTTGGATGCAAAACAATTTCGAAACCAGATAGATTATATTTTTATTTGTAAATACTCTCAAAGGCCTCGCTGTTATTTTTCTATATTTATACATTACAAAAATATTAATTATATTTATTATCTAACAGATTTAAATACATAAAGAAAAAGTAAAAATTAAGAAATATTTTCAATCATATTTGCAACATCACTATCAATATAATATTTCTTGGATGATAATTACACATTAATTCACAAAAATCTTTCATTTTAGCTTAACTGAATGGTTTTAGAGCCGCCATGTACTGATATCACATTTTTCAGCAAGAAAAACAATCGAATTTTCTGTTTCTAAACTATTCGGTCATTGGTCAGTAGATAGAATACCTAATGACGTCAAGCAAGATTAAGGGCGTGGTGGCACTTTAAAACGAGCAGCGAAAAGCAGGGCCAACGAGAAGAGGGAGGTGACGGGGTAAAATTCCCGGCCCGGGATTCACAGGGACTCGGACATCATCCCATAATTTGTTTTTGTTTTTTTACACGGTAATTAACCGTAGTAAGATGGTGCTGAAAATTAGAGTCCGAACCGGGATAATAAACTGCCCCAACATTATAACTTTAAAATTACTTGGGAGCCCATATAAATTTTTCCCCGGGCCCGGCAACAACTCTTAACGCCTCTGGCGAAAACTTTAGTCCCATTGGAGTATTTAAATTCAATAGAAAATTCTGGAATTACTTCTAATTAATTGGATATAAAATACAGAATAATTGTAATGTTGCTAAGAAATAAGGCAACAGCAGATTGATTAGCCAAAAGCGCTAAATTGATCGTTAAGAAAATGATTGGGAGGAGACCAATCAATGTATGTCAAGTTGGTTAACATGCTTTAATTCCCAGAATGACTCTTTAAATGGTCATGATTTTCCTTTTCAATAGCAAAGAAGTTTCCAGTGAAATCACCATATAATCAGCACAATAGTTAAGATTCAAGACAACTATTTGAATTCAATTGAGTATATTTAGAAAAATGTGTTTTCTCATGATCAATTATATATTGCAACATGACCAACGAGTGCTTCAGATAATTTGTAATTTATCAATATTATTTCTAGTTATCCTGAAAATTCCATAATTACTTTTTATAAAAAAACATGTTCCTTATTAATAAGACACTTTGTTAATAACAAAATTTTGTCTAATAATTATATAAAATTTTGAAATCATTAAATTATAAAATCATTCATCGATCACCGACATATTCTTTTATTGCTGGCATAGCTGCAACAGGTTTACTAATTTTTGTAATTTATTTAAAGACTGATTAAAAAAATAATATTATAAATAATATTAAATAATTGAAAATCATTGCATCGATAACAACGGTCGATGGCTAATGACGTCATTAACCTGTTTATTGAATGCGCCCTCTCTCAAGAATTCCAATACATCACTGGGAACACTAGCAAATATCCACGTGTTTAGAATTGCCAATATGGAACTTAACGATAAATCAAAATTGGAAGAAGCAATTAAAAAACAAGGTGATCTTGTTAGAAATTTGAAGGCTGAAAAGGCACCAAAGAAACAGGTAAATTCTATAAATCGTATGATTCGTTATTGCTTTTTAATGAACCAAATAAAAAAGTCAATAGGTTTCTAAGAAAGTTACTTTATTTTTAATTTAATAAGTTTCCTGTTTATGGTATATCATATATTGCATTACATTGCCATGAATAAATACCTTATTACCATCTATTTCTTAGTTTATGATATTTTTATTTGATATTGCATCATTTGTCTTGATTTACTAGAATCACATAATTTTTGTTATTACCTTGAAAATCTAATTGAAGTTTTGATTAATATGATAACCTTGTCTACACACACACGTTATTAAAAATATTTTACTGTGTGTAGCATTATCTTTCGATTTAATAATTTTATTATTCGATATATGTTAATTTCGTTCAGCACCCGGTATTTTAAACTACTTTTAAACTTTTAATTTTTAATCATTTAATTCAATTCATGTTGTTGATTTCAATAATAATAAAATGAATGTTCTTAAGATTTTGGTCAGAAAGCGTAGATGCCATTATATTTAAAGTATTTTGTAAATAAAAAAAAATTTTTTTTTAATCATTTAATTCAATTCATGTTGTTGATTTCAATAATAATAAAATGAATGTTCTTGAGATTTTGGTCAGAAAGCATAGATGCCATTATATTTAAAGTATTTTGTAAATAAAAAAAAATTTTGATTAAAAGAAAGGTTTAGATTAAACAAATAGCGATTCAGTTTTTAATTACAATTATTTCGAAAAGTCTAATTGTGAAGTTCAGTTGCTATGTCAGCAAATCAATAAAATATCAGCTTATAGAACCAAAAAAAATTGGAAATGGATTTCAGATATACATCATCAGTGTAGTTATTTCACTGAAGGCTGAAAAGGCATCAAAGAAACAGGTGAATTCTATAAATCATATGATTCGTTATTGTTTTTTAATGAACCAAATAGGAAAGTCGTCAAAGTTTTATAAGCAGGTTTTTATTGATTTACTATATTGATATAAAAAACAAGAATTTTATTTTGTACTTAGAAATATGTTTATAGATTATATTCTACAAATTATTTTTTACTTCACTATCTATAATTATTATTATTATTGTTAAATTTTGTTGCATTATTTATTTAGGACATACCAGCATAATCATTAAAATATTATATTTATTGGCGGTGGCTATCAGAGAGGGGGGTAAGAAGGGTGGCTGCCCTGGGCCTCACAATTTTAGGGGCATTAATTTATAATTCAATATGTTAGAAAAATATATTTTTGTTTTATATTCTTCGAGCTTCAATATTTGTCAAAATTTGAAATTCTCTATAAGATAATGTTTTTGTTTTTCTTGTACACTAGTCACTGTATATTTGTTAATTTTTTCTTTTTTTAAGGCTATATACTGTATAAATATTTGTCATTAAAAACATACTATTTTTTTGCAGCTTAATTAGCTTTTTGCATTTTATTAAAATTTCATTTAAAAATTTTAATTAACCTGAAGCTTGTTGGTTGCCTGTTTAACAAAACTAATCATTTATATTTAGCGTCATAAATGAAAATTTAAAAGATTATGAAATTAGTAACAAGATTGTTATAAGTGGAGCTCAGTAAAGCTGTACAAATCTTTTTGAATTTATTAGTTAGTTTGATTTTTTACTTATTTTTCTAGTAAGAGGACTTATATTTAATTTTTAATATTTATTTCTAGTAAGAGGACTTATTTCTCTATTTTTTAAATCTTTACTTTTATATTTTAGTTTTTTAAATCATCCAAATACTGGAATATATTTATTTTAATTCTCATAATTGAATTGTATTATCACTTCCAAATGAATACTTTTTTATATTATGTTTATATATCTAATTATATCTTAAACATTCATATACTTTAGCTGACTTTCTTAAACTAATGAGGAATTTGTTACAACAGAGAAAACCAAAAGATATGATTTTGAAAATGGAGTCATACACTGTAAAAACAGTTCCACATTTCCTTATGTGGAAAAACATAAAGAAATAAAGGTAAAATTGTTGAACACAGTTGTATTTAATTTTTATGATTTACAACAGCAAAAGTCATCAAAGATAATTTAAAGGACATAAAACTTAAGTGTAAAGAAATAATATTTTTGGCTTTCTTATTGTGGAACTATAAAACTTTTATTATTTTTTATAGTAATAAATAGATTATGTATTTTACTCTACTTACAGCTCTTTAACAGGAACTATTTTTTTATTTTAAGATGTTTTCTTTCTTACTTTGAGACCTTCATCAGTAATCTTTAAACATATTCTTTTTTAACAACCGCTTTAGAACATTATACTTCTTTTAGAACGCACAGGAAAAACTGTGCGTCCTAAAAGAAGTATAATGTTCTAAAGCAGTTGTTAAAAAAGAATATGTTTAAAGATTACTGATGAAGGTCTCAAAGTAAGATCGAAAACATCTTAAAATAAAAAAATAGTTCCTGTTAAAGGAGCTGTAAGTATAGTAAAATTGTTACTAAAGAACAAGAGTTATAATAGACAGTAGATTATGTATGTATCTTGAACGAACTGAAGATGATTCATATAAGAAAATTAAAAGATTATTTGGTGGGTTCTATATGTATATATGCTATATAATAAACTATAGCATTTAATAATATAGTTAAGTTAAACAACCATATGTTAAAATTTGCATGATTCAAAATAATATATCAAAATGATTTATTTGAAATTTAAATTATTTTATGTATAAATTTCATGTTAAAAAATAGTTCTATATTTTAAAGTTAATGTCTTATTTTATGTCAAAAATAAATTAGTTCAATCACCTGTGGAAATTACATTTTTTCCCTAAATATCCAAGTAGCTATTTTATAACAGTACTTGTATATTGTGTATGTTAGTACCATTCTGTAATTAGAGCATGTTTTTAAGATTCAATCATGTTAAAATTTCAAACTTATTACATGTAAGACTTTTTTGAATGGAATTCCTAAAAAAATTTAATTATTTATAATAATTTTTTTATATTTTGAATGAAGATGATTAGTTGCCTACCTTAACCTCATTTTAGAATGTAGATTGTACATACTTAAGCATATTTAACTAGATAATTTTTATCCAAATAGTTTCCTTGAAATTGAATTTATAATTAATACAAAATAGAGATAAAAAATCTATATAGCTATGTAATATTTATGTAATATAAATTTAATGAATGTAATAATACATTCATAAATTTAATGAATATAATAATTTCTGATCTTATAAATGCTAAAATTGAAATAAAAAACTTTTATTCTTATATATGAAAATTATTATCTGTCTTGATGAAAGAGAAATCTTTACTGATGTATAGAATGCTAAAATTGAAATAAAAAACTTTTATTCTTATATATGAAAATTATTATCTGTCTTCATGAAAGAGAAATCTTTACTGATGTATTTTTGTTGATGTATGTATTTTTTATTTATGTATTTTTATTACCCACTATGCATCATTTATTTTTAATTTTAAAATGAAACAATATAAAATTTGCATTTATTTATTCAAATATATAGAATAGTTAACAAAATCTTTTAAGAAAAAATGAATGAATGTAGAGTACATTGAAATAATAATATATAACCTATAATCTTAGGTTCATATATTGAATAAACATATAGGAAAATAAATGCTTGGAAACTTTAATTCAGAGTATTAAAATTATAAAAAGATAATTTATTGTTACCAGAAAGCCAAGAAAATTATGGAAACTGTATGTTTTAGATGTTCAAATTATATGAAAAACGCATATAAGTATAAGTATGAAATTAATTTGTTCCAAATGTTTAAAAAATTAAAGAATACCTTTGTATGAAATTAAGTAAATTATAAAAACCAATTTATGAAATTAATTTTTTCTCTAAAGTTATTTCACATGCAAATATCTTCAAGTATGATATAATAATCAACAGTACATTAATAATAAATATCCATATTCTTATATAAAAGAAATTTATTCCTGGGGAAATATTTGCTATTATTTTTAGCCTTCTTCAGGTCCTCTTCAATATTTTACATACAAAATAATATGCAAGTTCAAAACATTCTAAAAATTAAATTTGGTAGATATATTGTCAGTATATTTAATTTTTAAAATGCTTTGAACTTATATGTGGTATATAAGATTTTTGGAACAAATCTGGAAAACTAAAAAATGCTGAAAAAACTTTTCCAGAAATATTTTCTGGTTAAGAGCTTGCTTATATAATGTGAACTAAAGGAAAAGACTGATTTTAGTTTAATATATTATTATTAATAATGCCATATTGACCATTTTAAACAGTTCATTTTTTCCAACAATTTTAATTCATATTAAAATTCTACCAATTTGACATGATTGGGATTAGCATAGGTCGAATCTTTAAATATCCCTAGCTATCAGAATATATTATAAATTTCAACTATTTAATCTAAAATTATCAACTACTTTGATGCAATGGACTAAATATATTTAAATCCTCAATCTCAGTCTGATTGGGATTGAACAAAGTGGGCTAAAATAGATTTGTCCTGTCCAATCACGTACTTCCATGGGGTTGGGGGTTCAAGTGTTGTTCCTTCATTTAAGATGGCCTCCTTGTGCCATCTTAAATGAAGGACCAACACTTGAAGTGCAGAGCTTGAAACATCTCCCTGTAGTAAAGAGAATAGCCAAGATAAAGAAGAAGAAGATAGCGCCAAGAAGAGGCCCAGCTGTCTTCAGCATACTAAGGAATGACAAGGACAGCTACAATGAGGAACAAAAAAGTGGGGTATATACCATCCCAGTTGAAGACATACGGACAGGAGGCAAGGCTGCATACATAGGTGTGACGAAAAGAACGTTGGCCCAGAGATTAAAAGAGCACAAGAGGGATATTGAAAGAGGAAATTTGACAACAGCCCTGGCGACCGAAGCCTATAGCAAAGATCTTAGAATAAAATGGAAGGAAGCCAAAATAATAAAGAAGGTAAGTACACCAACCCAGGCACTACTAGCGGAGTCAATTGAAATTTTAAGAAGAAGAAACAAGGAGGCCATCTTAAATGAAGGACCGACACTTGAACCCCCAACCCCATGGAAGTACGTGATTGGACAGGACAAATCTATTTTAGCAAAGAACACCAATGCTGCACTCCACTAAGACTGTATAATTTATATAACGATTTGTATATCCTAATTTTTATAATGTTTTAGATTTTTAATTGTTATAAAGGTTTAAATTTTAATTTTTAAAAAAGTTTAATGTTACATTAACCTTGCCTATGTTTATCCTCTGATAAACTGTAACCATAGCAACGCATCCAAACTGAATTTTTAAAAAGATTCTGTTAAAGAGATTCTATTCTAGTTCTAGTTGTAAAGCCTGATGATGGCCGTTTAGGCCGAAAACGTTAGTGAATAAAAGTGTTTTCTTGTTACTCAACTGCGAAGAGTGCTGTTTTCTTCAGTTTATGAATTTGTATACTAGAGTTTAAGCAGTTTTCTAAAGCTAGTTAAATAGTTAATTTTGTATGTGCCAGATAAACAAATGCAGATAATTTTGCATCAGAATTATCAATATCTTGCATATTACTTAATATGATAACCTTACTTAAGTGTTAGACAGCTATTATATATAATTATATAAGGGGAAAAAAAAAAACAAATTTTTCCTGTGTATATCAATTTAAAAATCAAATAGAAATTCAATAATCATAATATCATACTTAAGTGATGTAACTTTTGGAAATTAAATTTATATTAACAAAACATTTACATTTTTATTACAAAAAATAATATTAAATAAAAAAAGGAGTATAATAATGTCTTTTCTGTTTTATATTAAATTTAATAATGAGACAAAATATTTATTATTAAATATAGCAAAGTTCATTAAAAAACAAGCACTAGATAGCAGGAATAGGAAATTTATCGAAGATAACAATATGAGTAAAAAATCTGTGTAAATAGAATTGATGATGGCTTTTTTTTTTTAAGCCAAAAGCAGTTTTCTAATATTGTTATCTTTAATAAATTTTCTATTTCTACTATCTAGTGCTTGTTTTTTATGAACTTTGATATTGTTTTATGGTAGGTTGAATTTTGATTATATTAAATATTTATGATAATAAACATTAAATAATGATTTATTATTATTATTATTACTTTGATCAGAATAACAAAATTTACAAATACTCCTATAATAACTTAAAAAATACATATTTTTATATGTTTTGTATATTTTTCAATTTAATAATGAAAGAAATATTTATGATTATGTTATAGAATATATTCAGATTCAGTATGGCATGCCTTACTGAATATTTCCCTTATATTTCCCATTTATATTCCTGCCTTTGTGAGGGATTTATAGAATTCAGTTTTTATTTTATAAAATAGAGTGACATATCATTTTAAAAGTTTTTTATGTTTATCTCAAAAATATATGTTATGATCCAGAGAACTATTGGTATTTTATAAAAATTGCTAGAGAAAGCCAATCATCAAACTTATTTTTATTTAAGAATATATAAATTTGGGTTGTTTATTAAAAACATTATCCATCATTATAGAGAGATTAAGCATATACAAAACATGCATATATTTAGAATACTAAAAAAAAAAAGATTTCATGTGAAAAAAATTTTTTTAGGCAATGAAATTCTGAAGATTTTGTTTTCTTTCAGAAAAAGAAATCTTAAATACAGAACTTCCCACTGTTAAAAAATGCTAAGAAATTTCCATCACATTTCCAGAAAAAAAGATAAATTTTCCATATATATTTTTGTCTTTCGTAATAGCATTTTAAAAAGTTATCTTTACAATCCAGCTATTCCTATTAAATTTAAATGTTCAACCAAATTTTAAATTCACTGACAAGGAAACCAGAAGATTTCCTGTGGTTTACATGCTCATTTTATGTATTCTCTTGGACTATAAGATGATATGCCAGAATATAAAATTCTACCGTAGTCTCCAATCTTCCTAGCCAAAGTTGAACCCGTTTTAGATCTTTTCCCATTATATGGTTACCAAGAATGACTGACCATTTTGCTCACCTGTAAAGTTATTTCTGCATTTTTTTTTTTGTTTTGTTTGAGCTTGTCATAAAAATCAATAATGTGATTGCTATATTTTTTTGCCTAGTATTTTATAAATTAAGTATCATGATTTCAATATAAATCAATACTTAATCTTTAATATAAACCGATAAATGCTTATTAATAAAGAACAGCTGCAAAAAAATATATAATATTGTAGGAGATGGACTGCTCGCGCCCAGGGGACGTTGTCTTCAAGAAAGAAAAAATGCGCATAAAAAGAAAGAAGAAAGGAGAGAGAGGCCATGTCAGTCTGGTAGTTGGTTTAATTTGTCTTTTTTTTTTTTATTAAAGTGCACTAGAAGCTTACCTAGTTTCATTCTTCATATCCTACAAATTGGGGGCCCGTCCGGAATCTCGGACAGATGTATGGATTAAAGAAAGTAAAGGAATAATTATAAGAAAAGTGTGAATTGAAGAACAGAAGTACTTAAACCAGACAAAATGGCGAAGTCAGCGTTGATGGCACAAAAGTAAGCGAAATTTAGTTTTTTGAATAGAAGATATGACGCAGTGATGTAAACTTAAGGCATTTAATATCAACTAAAGACAAATATAAGACGGAAATTGAGAATATAAGAATAATATAAAGACAAATAGTGCAAAGAAAATAAGACGAGAATTAATATACAGAGGAATAGAATCTTAGATGAGTAAAGTAAAGAATTCTAATAATTAAGACAAATAAAAAAAAAAAAAAAAGGAGAAGTCAGGATGAAAAAAAAAAAAAAAAAAAAAAAAAAAAAAAAAAAAAGAGGAGAAGTCAGGATGAGTGCAGTAAGGCTAGGACAAATTTCAGCAGTAAACATTCGACTGAGAGTCGCCAGTTCAAACATTTTGACTGCGTTACATAAAATTTATTTATGACATGGAAGGTGATTCCGAAAACCGAAAATGCTTGTTGGAATTTACTGGGTTCACATTTACTAGCGACTCTGACAGAAAAACAAAAGTTGATAAAGTAGTACACAACTTATCACTACTCGATTTAATATCAGTGTGCAATGTGTTGGGAATAGATTACTCAGGTAAGAAAGGAGTTAGCGCACCAAGCATGCACTTTTCTTATGGATCTAGATGAACTCTCATCGAATGGAAATACAAGTGAAAATAACAACGAAAATACCAGTGATAATATTAGCGGCAATACGGTATCCTCATTGGAATCAGATGACACGGCGAGAAATCTGCCGAGTCATAGGTTTAATATGACCTTCCAAGACGTTGAGAGTTTGTTAAGTAAGTTTTACGGCAGTGAAGGAGTAAAAGTCGAGCAGTGGATTGATGAATTTGAAGAAATTGCAACATTAATGAACTTAGATAAGTTACAAAAGTTAATTTTTGCGAAAAGGTCATTATCGGGCCTAGCTAAGCTCTTTGTGTGGAATGAAAGAGGTTTTTTATCATGGCCTGAATTGAAGCGTGCTCTTAAAGAAGAATTTGGCACCAAAATAACGAGTGCAGAACTCCACAAGGTTGGTGAAGAGAAAGAAAAAAAAGAGATGAATCGGTGCAGGAGTACCTTCTGCTAATGAAAGAAATTGCTGGTCGCGGTTTGATTGAAGATGATGCATTAATACAGTATGTTATTGACGGAATTGATGATGATAATAGAAACAAGGTGATTTTATATGGAGCCAGAAATCTTAAGCAGTTTAAGGAGAAACTGCGTGATTATGAGAGGATAGCTAAGGATCCAGAAGCCTCAAGGTGATAAAGAGCCTCACAGGGTTTATAAACAAAATGATGCTTTGAGATTGGGGCCAAAGATAGGCCGAAATGTAATTAGGAGTTACAACTGTGGTGGAAAAGGTCATAGGTTGAACGAGTGTTGTCACAAAGACAAAGGAATGAAATGTTTCAAAAGTAATAGTTATGGACATCGTGCAGTGGAGTGTGGGGAAGAAAAGGTACCTAAGGCAGTTAGCTCCGTGACAAAAAACCATTCTATGATGGAGAAAGTGTTCAAGTTTGATGATGTCAAAGCGTTAAGTCTAATAGATACCGGTAGTGAAGTGAACATTCTGAAATAAAGTATTTACAGGCAGATAGGATCTCCACTGCTAACTATGTCCTCTCTTGGTGTAATTGGTTTTGGCCACTGTAGAGTGAAACCATTGGGTATGTTTCTTGCAATGATAACCATAGAGAATGTGAATTTTCATGCTAGAGTGTTTGTAGTTGAGGATTCCTCCATGTTAAATGACGCTGTCATCGGTCAGGATCTCCTTCAACATGCAGAGGTGCTAATTAATGATAATAGAGTAACAGTTCGAAGGTTAATTGGTGATGTTGCTTGTATCCAACTGATCCAAAGCGATCAGGGTCTCGACATAGGGCACCAGGTTGATGAAGTTACAAAGCATTCTGTGGAAAGTCTCATGATGAACTACAGGCCCGTGAAAATCAAAGAGGCCAACATAAAAATGGAAATAGTATTGAAGAATGATTAACCTGTGTTTCACTCTCCGAAACATTTACCTTTTAAGGAAAGGGGTGTGGTGCAAGAACAAGTAGAGAAGTGGTTACGAGATAGTATTATAAAACTGTCAAACTCTGAGTATTCATCACAAGTAATAGTGGTAAAAAAAAAAAAAAAAAAAGGAAGTTCCAGAATTTGCGTGGACTTCAGGAAGCTAGGAAAAAAAAAAAAAAAAAAAGACGGAAGTTCCAGAATTTGCATGGACTTCAGGAAGCTAAATCAAGTAGTCGTCAAAGATCAATACCCTTTCCCCTTGATTGAAGATATACTAGCAGGGATTGACAAATTTCAAAAAGTTGAGTAGACAATTGGCTACCACTGCAAATTTCTTGGTAGCCAACTCAAAAGTGAGACTTGCACGTTGGTAAAACCAGGTAAAGTATATCGTTAAAATCAATTTGAAATTTTTTGGGCCTATAAATGGTAACAACATAATTTTATTGACAGAAAATTGAAGGGTTCCCCAGAAAAACATTCCAAGCACCAAACTGTAAATTCAACATAAGCTAAAAAGAAAAGCATTTTCAGTTTATAAATTTTAAAGCAAATTTATAGATTGAAAATGCTTTTATTTTTAGCTTATGTTGAATTTACAGTTTGGTGCTTGGAATGTTTTTCTGGGGAACCCTTCAAGTATTGTTCATACATCATGGTAGACATATGCAGCTGTCAGAAGCATTGCATATTTTTTGAGAGGATTTACTTTGGAATTCTATAACTATGTCCATCTATATGTCTTTTTTGCAGTGATGACTCAAACCACATGTCAATGGCATTGTCTGGCATTTTTGTCACCATTTAATGTTCAATGAATCGACTCAAAAACAGCACTCACGCAAAGAATATCAAGGTTGATGACAAGATCGAAAAATGAACCGAAAAAGTCGTTCTCTTAATATCCGATGCTTACGATAGTTTGGTATTCGTCTGAAGCTAGGTTTTGGTTTTGAATTCGGGCATGCCGAGCCAAGGAAGATATTTTCTTTGATTTCGATTATTGAAATAGGAATTTTTTTCAAAAATTTACTTTTATAATGCCTTATCTCGGGTTAACCCAAGAT
>AYEL01083524.1:0-30670 GCA_000484575.1 Olivierus martensii | reverse complement strand
GCGATTCGTTTAGGCGCTCGGCTATCATAATAAAAATATTAAACAATATTGTGATAAATTTAAAGCATACAGGGATTAAATTTGTCCTAAAGGTTCAGATTTTAAATATAATTAGGACTACGGCCTTCTTTACAATATCTGAGTCCCTAGAATCAGCTGTTTGCATTAGCCGGTGGCCAAATAGCTACCACCTGTTTGTAAGTGGTAGCCAAAATGGAAATTCTGGTAGCAATTGGCTACTTGGCTACCGGGTTTGTCAAGCTTGTACTAGACAAGCTACAGAATGCTAGTGTTTAAGCCAACTGATATAAGAAATGGCTTTTTCCATGTTAGAGTCGATCATAGAAGCCGACGTTAACTTTCATTCGTGATGGAATCGGGCCAGTACAAATTTTTGCGTGTACCTTTTGGATTGTGTAATTCCCCTCTGTGTTTCAGATATACATTAATACTGTGTTTCAGCAAATCGTGAAAGGAAGTGTTTTACCCTATATGGATGATCTTATTATCCCAACTGAAAACGAGGAGAAGGGAGTAGAGGCACTAAAGACAGTACTACAACTTGCTAGTGACTACACACTTGACATAAATTGAAAGAAGTGTCAGTTCTTGAAAAGAAAAGTTGAATTTTTAGGATCAATCATTGAGGAAGGTCAAATCTGTCCGTCAGTAGAAAAGACAAAGGCAGTAAAAAAATTCCTGGAACCAAACACAACTAAGCAGGTTCAAAATTATTTGGGACTTACTGGGTATTTCAGAAAATATATACCTCAGTACTCTTTGATTGCCAAGCCTTTGTCAGATCTGCTTAAGCAAGGTCAAGTTTTCTGCTGGGGCACCAGGGAGAAAAATTCATTCGAAACATTAAAAGACATACTGTGTAACAATCCAGTGCTAATTATCTTTAAACAGAGATTAGAAACAGAAGTTCACTGCGATGCAAGTATGGATGGTTTTAGAATTATCCTCTTACAGCACTCGCCAGCAGATAATCATCTTCACCCCGTTTATTATATGAGTTGTAAAACAACAGATGCCAAAAGAAAATACTCAAATTACAAGTTGGAAACACTAGCAGTGGTTGAAGCCTTAAAAAAATTTAGAGTTTATCTCTTGGGAACGAAGTTTAAAATTCTAACCAATTGTGCTGCCTTCCAGCAGACTATAAGAAAAAAAGGACCTTACTACACTTGTCGCTAGATGGGTATTGCTGCTCAAAGAGTATGATTTTACTATAGAACATCGCTCGGGAAGTGCCATGCGTCATGTAGATGTACTAAGTAGAAATCCCATGATGCAGATCTCGTCTCAGTGGATCCATGATCGAATTTGGACCGCTCAAGAAAGAGACACCAACTTGAGCAAAATTAAAGAGTCACTAAAGGCGAAAACTGCCGACAGATACCCGATGAAGAAGGGTATACTGTAAAAATTTATAATGGTCATGAAATACTTGTGGCCCCTAGCAGTATGGAAGATGAGATCATATGAAATGCACACGAAGAAAGACATTTTGCCAATAAATGTGTCGAAGGGGTGAGAAAGCAAGAGTTTTACATACCGCAATTCAAACAAAAAGTCAAATGCTACATCGCCAATTGCATTCACTGCATCCTGGTTAACCAGAAGAGTGGCAAAAAAAGGAGGGTTTCCTTCATCCTCTTTTTAAAGACGACATACCGCTGCATACTTACCATATAGACCATCTAGGACCATTAGAAAGTACCAATAAAAACTATAAGCATATTTTGGTGGTCATAGATGCATTTACAAAATTTATTTGGTTGTACCCAACAAAAACTACCCCTACATCGGAACTGATTAACAAATTGGACACACAGAAAGTAGTCTTTGGGAATCCAGCACAGATAGTAATGGATAGAGGGAGCTCTTTCACCTCTCATGAGTTTCGGGACTACTGTACAAAAGAAAATATTGAACACCAAATGGTAACAACGGATCTCCCCAGAGCTAATGGACAAGTGGAAAGGATTAATAGAATCATCATCCATGTATTAGCCAAACTTTCCATCAAAGACCCAACAAAATGGTATAAGTTTGTTCCAAGAGTGCAACAGACTATAAATGCTACGTTTCAACGGAGTATAAACACCACTCCTTTTGAGCTATTTGGCTGGAGTTAAAATGTGCCGACCCACGGACTTAATTGTGAAAGAGTTACTCGAGGAAGAGTCAAGAAATGATTTTCAATTGGAGAGAAAAAAAAAAAAAGAGAACTCGCAAAGGAGCAGATTCTAAAAATACAATAAGAAGACTTATAATTTATGTAGACATGAAGCCAGAAAATACAAACCAAATGACCTGGTTGCAATCTGGCAAACCTAGGGAGGACCAGGGCTGAAGCTTAAGTCAAGATTCCTGGGATCCCTACTGGGTGATAAGGAGTAAATATAGCAACACTTATGATGCCAAAAAAGAAGGTCAATTTGAAATTCCACTCCGCACAACTACCTGTGCAGAGTATATGAAACCGTGGGTGTCCGAGACGGAACCAGTCAGGATGGCCGAGTTATGTAGGAGATGGACCGCTCGTGCCCATGGGGCGTTGTCTTCAAGAAAGAAAAAAGGTGCATAAAAAGAAAGAAGAAGAAAGGAGAGAGAGGCCATGACCCGAGACCGTTTATAGAACGAATTTTCTTCTTTTTATTTAAGTTTCATTAAGCTAAAGAGAAATTATTAATTTCGCATTAGTTTTACAGCTTTTTTTTTTTTTTTTTTTTATTAAAGAGCACTAGAAACTTATCTGGTTTCATTCTTCATATCCTACAATATAAACAGATGTTTATAGTGCTGATTATATTTTTAGATAAATCTAATACAATAGAACTGTAAATTGACAATTAAACATTGGAAGGATGTGAATTTTTAATTCTCTGACAATCTTTCCTCTATAAATCTACAAAAGTAAAATTTTTTTAATATGAATGTCTATTATAACAGAAATATTAGTTCTCATTTGTAATTCATACTTGAGGGGTTGAATCTTTCTTTGACAAACATGATTTTACTCTAGCAATTCAAAAAGTCATATATAGTATTTTGTAATCTGCATCAGATAAACATCTACTTATATTTGCAAATTTTTATTACTACTAGTCTTCTATTGACTTATGCTTATTAATTATTGTAAATTTATGTTAAATTGCAATCATTCTCAGTTTTACATAAATCTGACTTACTGTAAAAAATATTCTAATATTCAAAATATTTTTAAAATTATAATAATTTAAATATATTTAATATGGTTACTCTAATTTTATAAAGAATATAAATGACAGGTACTCCTCACTTAATGACCTACCTATTTAACGATATTGCAATTTTTGTTTGATGTTCTGGTTTTTTCTATTCTATGTAACTGAAGAGGACTTGGAAAATAGCTGAAAATATTTTTATTTGCAATAAATTAATTTTTTCCTGCTATAGTGCTATCTATTTAACAGTTTTTAATAGTTATCAAAAAAGAATTTTTAAATAATTCTAAGAATGATTTATAAAATTTTATTTCACCAGTTTAAAATACTGTTATTAATAAATGATACTAGGCATTAGTAAATTTTTATTTTGAAAGATATAAATTAAAATGGTCAATTTAAATAGTTACATTAAATAAGATTTGAGCATAGTTGCATAAATAATAAAAATTAATTTAATAGTGCTAATGTAACTTATGCATTTGTAATTTACTAATATCATGAATTAATTTTTGGATTCTATGAACTGATTGATTTAAATATTTGCATATTTTTTTAATCTATGTTAATCAAGGATTTTCTTTAATATAAATTATAAATTGCCTTTTTTTTTAGGATAAACTATCATGACAAACTTTTATATCAAATCAATCATTTTTAAATTATACAGAGTGATGAAATTCTATTAGCAATATTTTATATTATATTAAACACTAAACTTATGAAAAAGTAAATAACATTTTATAAAATACAGTGGTACCTTGGTATACGTCTGCTTTGGAATAAGTCCAACCTGATATATATCCTGTTTGGATTCCAAAAAATTTTGCTTGGTATAAAATGTTTTGTTTGGAATATGACTGGACTTGCGTGCTAAAACTTGTATGAGTCTGTTGTGTTTTTTCTTAAAAACACATTCCTTATATAAAACTTGCAGAGAAGTACCACCTCAACAAAGCCCAAACAAGTCGTAATTGTTTGGTCATTTCAGACAATGCTATGTCATATTTCCAAAACATCTTGAGGAGAAGGCATAAGCAAAGTTCTTTGGACAGATTTTTAGGAAAAGTCAAACCTGGTGAGCCTCAACAAGATCCAAATAGGGAAAAGAGACAGAAAATAGAAAGAGAAAAGAATCAGAATTTCAGATTCCTGAAGTTTTATTGGAAGTGGACTTTCCTTCCAAATAATAACATCTCCTCCTCCCTTCTCAGCACCATCCTAGTAGGTACTCAGCTCTTCTCAGCAAGGTGAGTCGAGGTTAAATTTTCATTTATTTTCATCTACTGTAATTGATTTGTATTTATGTATTTTAGTATTAAGCAGTGTTTAAATTATTTTATACAACCCCATAAATGTATAATATGCCAATAACAATAGAATTCTTTTGATGGGAACGGATTAATCATTTTCCCTTTATTTCTTATGGGAAAAATTCATTTGGTATAAGTCCAAGAATCTAGAGCAGATTAAGGACGTATACTGAGGTACCACTGTATAAGATAAGAATTAAATCAATATTTAAATAAATTGTGAAAAGAATTTTATGATCTATCTACATATTTCTCAAGTGAAAAAATTTGTCTAACAATGCAGCAAAATTAAAATAAACAGATTAAATGGATTAACATTATTGAATAATACATAATACACAACAAAATTATTTTATATTGATAATATTCAGATTATGATGAAAATAAATAGGATTTATAAAGATAATAATAATAGTTAAATAAACAATTAAATAAGATATATAGATCTAGGAATATAACAGATATAGGATATTCACATTATTTCATTACTCAGATAGATGAAGAGGTGTAACGTGAACAATAGAAAGAACGAGGGCATAGGTAAGGAAATTAAATATGCGACTAGACTTACTGTCAGATGGCTAAAAGAAGACAACATAGTTTGTACGAGTGCGAACAAGAGTCGCAACCTAGTGTTTATGAAGAGGGAAACTTATCAGCGTCTTTTAAACGATTACATCAAAGAAACTGGGTCAGAAGAGTTGAAATCTGACCCAACTAATAAGGTTTGTCGCCGTGTTAACAAACTTATGAAATGTAAGGCGCTACCAGGGTTCCTAAACGGCTCGACTGTGACGGCACTTGCGTGCCCACATCTTTTTGGATTTGCTAAAATTCATAAAGAGCCATTGTGACGGCACCTGCGTGCCCACGGCTTTTTGGATTTGCTAAAATTCATAAAGAGCCGGTAAAAATTAGGCCAATTGTTGAAAAGTTTAGGTCGCCGCTTTATTTATTAGAGAAAAAACTGGCTAAGTGGTGTAGGTTGAGACTAAAGGGATATGAGTACTCAGTTAACTGTACAGAGGAGCTACTAGATAAGTTGTTGGAGAAAGGCCAGTTTCCGGATGAAACACTTACGACGTTCGACTTTGAATCTCTCTATCCCTCTATTCGGATAGAACCGGCTTGTATTGAACTGTATCATCTACTTTGTAATGGTTTGCAAGAAGCGGAGGAGCAGAAAGGGCTGTTGGAGTGTCTGAGTGATCTCTGTGACCTGGTCTGCCATCATTTTTAGGCTGTTGGAGTGTCTGAGGGATCTTTGTGACCTGGTCTGCCATCATTCTTATTTTAGATTTAATCAAAAATTTTACCGACAATTGAGAGGAGTTCCCATTGGTAGCTCT
Source organism: Olivierus martensii (assembly GCA_000484575.1). Classification (NCBI taxonomy): domain Eukaryota; kingdom Metazoa; phylum Arthropoda; class Arachnida; order Scorpiones; family Buthidae; genus Olivierus; species Olivierus martensii. The sequence continues at coordinate 24,793 of AYEL01083524.1, read as the reverse complement.
TTTTATTCTGTTTTCCTTGCCTTATATAACCATCTCCACGCACTTGGGACAGTTTCCGGTTCCGTGAAATTAATCACATATGAGATTAACCCGTTTTTAAAAGTATACCTGAGATACGTAGATGATATTTTGGTAATTTGGGAGAACAAATGTATGACAGAAGACATGGTTGCTTCCCTTTCGAACGATAGCTTGGGGCTTACTGTTAAAAAGGAACAAGAAAGTAAAACTGAAATCCACTTCCTTGACCTGAGAATCACAATTGCGGATGGGGACTATAGGACCTCAATCTATAGAAAACCAGGAAATCCACTTCCTTGACCTGAGAATCACAATTGCGGATGGGGACTATAGGACCTCGATCTATAGAAAACCAAGTTATTAAATATAATTAACATATGTGATAAATATATTATTAATATCAAAATCTAAATTTTCGTATAATAAACTTTTAATTCTAAGTTCTTTGTCTACATTTTTGCCGTAGTGGATATCCACGCTTTTGAGTCCGTCTGTAAAATGTAATCATTGATATTCATTCCTTTCCTTTCGCTTTTTATTTTCTGGAGAGGTTCTGCTGACACTGTCTTCCCTTCTGTAATTTTCTTAATCACCCTCGCTTTGTCGTATTGTATGTTTACGTCACTCTCATAAACAATTCTAGCTAGAACTGTGTTCAGGTGATCTTTTTACGTCCATTTTGTGTTCGTTGAATCTTTTTTTCTAGCTACTGTTTTATCTCTCCCATGTATTCCTTATTCTCTCCTGTTTCCACATCTACTATCGATATGATATACAGTCCAGACTTTTCCTCTTGTACTAGATCATCTTTATTTTTTGTATAATTCACGGATAAAAGCAGTATAAAGAAAGCAATCTGCATTCTGGATAGAAAAATAAGCCAATTTCAGGAAGATGCTATTGCAACTTCTCTTATAAATGCAAATGCATTTCTAAGAGCTGGAAAGGCCAACTTCGGCAGTTGTTGACGCATCTCTTATCAAAAATGCCAAAAAATTAATTCTTGTTTCATTTTGATTCGGAATTTAATTTTTAATATAGTAAATGTTTGCTTATGATTTATAAATTAAGATAGATTAAATGATGCATTTCTTGTAAATTTTTCTCATTCACAAAAGATACAGATTCACTTTCATTATATTTATTGGACTGTTTCGATGTTTCTGAATAAATTTTCAAAATAAAAACACGCAACTTATTTATAGGCAATGGCACATCTAGAAAATCATCTGTATCCATGCATTCGTCAGTTGGCTTCTTATGATGTACTTGCAGGAAAGCTCTTGTATTACTTGCCTCTAACATTATTAAGAGCTGCTTCATTTACAGAATAATCCAAAGAAATTTTTGAAATTTCTTCTAAATTTTCCTCGGTCACAGAAGATATTTTCCTCACACATCCAATTTCATTGCAACTATTGACTTGATTCCGAAAAAATGTTACACAAGAAATTGAGAATTCAATTTTTTGTGTGTCAATGGGAAGTGATATATTTGGTAGACAGAAGATATTTTCCTCACACATCCAATTTCATTGCAACTATTGACTTGATTCCGAAAAGATGTTACACAAGAAATTGGGAATTCAATTTTTTGTGTGTCAATGGGAAGTGATACATTTGGTAGATCAACTGTTTCTACAATCTCCTTAAGCGGTTTCTTTTTTTTTTTATAGGTTAGAGTAGTATTTCTCATTGTTCTAATATTTCCGACAGTATTTGTTAATTTGATAATAAGTTAGCACGTATATCAGATGAGTTAGTAGAACTAATATAGACTGTTTCGTTAGAAGAATTGTCCAAAGAAACTTTTCCTTATAAATTCTCCTCAAATATTGAAGATGAAAGAATTAGTATTTTATTAACAAAATTTACCAATCCTAGTTATTTATTATTTTATTTTAGTTTATTATTTAATAAATGAATAACAAAACTACCCTCAAGTTCTAACTCTAACTGCATTATTTTAATTATCATGTCCATTCATTCTTTTTTCTGTAAAATCATAATTACGTACTCTTCACTCATTTTCTTTTACTATTTAAAATAAATCTGATTTAAGCAGTAGAATTAGATTAAATATTTAAATAGCAAACATTATACAAAATCATATTTGAAACAGAAAAATAGTATGCTAATGCTGACTGTTGTCAGTTAAAACATCATAGCTAATGCAATTAAGATTTGCAAAGTCGTTACCTTAAACCAAGGGTGGCCAACCTTTTATAGTTCATGCGTCAATTTTTTCATTTTTTAGTTAAGATGCGCCTCACCCGTTTTAGTAAACCAATGATATTCTCCAGCTAACATATCACGTGGACACTAACATAATTAGGTTAGTGGCCAACCTTTTATAGTTCATGCGTCAATTTTTTCATTTTTAGTTAAGATGCGCCATACCCGTTTTAGTAAACCAATGATATTCTCCAGCTAACATATCACATGGTCACTAACATAATTAAGTTGCTCAAATAGCGTTAATCTTCCATCTTGGATTTTATATCAAGTAATTTACGTAAATTACAATATATAAAATTAATTTCTAATAATCAATACCTGTCTTTAAGCCTTCCTGTGTAGATGCCAGAGTTTAGAACCTTGTGTACTCTTCCAAAACTTCGATGCAAACAAACATTTACTGCCTTCAAAGTCATTACCCTGAATGAAAAAAAAAAATCCTCTTTAAGCCTTCCTGTGTAGATGCCAGAGTTTAGAACCTTGTGTACTCTTCCAAAACTTCCATGCAAACAAACATTTACTGCCTTCAAAGTCATTACCCTGAATAAAAAAACAAAAATCCCCTAACAAACAAAAGTTTTTTCATAAAAATCCATTCAGCTGTTCTTGCATTATAAGTGAACAGGAGCACATAGTCATTTCAGATTTATATATAGATAAAGAACAAAAGTTTTTTCATAAAAATCCATTCAGCTGTTCTTGCATTATAAGTGAACAGGAGCATATAGTCATTTCAGATTTATATATAGATAAATCTGAAATGACTAAATTTTATAAGAAATTTTTAAAAAAGTTTTCTCTGGGGTTCAGTGCGCCACTTCTAATCATGCAATGCGCCACTTTTGGCGCAAGTGCCATAGATTGGCCACCCCTGCCTTAAACTAAGCTTCTCACGATCAAAACAATAAGCAGTTTGCGAAGACTTGTGTCAGATATACACTCCTGAGTTTGTCATTTTAACAGCAAATAACAGGAACCACCAAATTTTAACAAATAACACAAAAATAGAAATTCTGAAAATAGAGATAAGATGGTACCTGTCAGTTTTTAAAAGGAAAAATTTATAACACAGTAAAATCTTGCATATTAGATACTTTTCTTGCTGTTATTTTTAACTATAGGAATTCTAAAGATATTATTTGGAGATAAGATGGTACCTGTCAGTTTTTAAAAGGAAAAATTTATAACACAGTAAAATCTTACATATTAGATACTTTTCTTGCTGTTATTTTTTACTATAGGAATTCTAAAGATATTATTCGACTAAAATATTTATTGAATATTTTAAAGATATATTTTTATATATCTTTAAAATAAATATTTTTTGATTGTAAGATCGGAATTCAGTTAAATATATAACAAAAAGTTAAGTTTTTAATATATAACTTATTTATTAAAAGTTAAAGTATATTGTTAATTACAAAATCCCTAAGGGCCGGTTGCACGAGTCTTATTCTGCAGATTAAAACAGGCTTTAATCTGCAGATTTAGCTTGTTGCGTTGCACGATGTCAAATCTCTAGGATAAACTACCGACTAACTTAACCGGCCGAATTTGGGTTAGAATTAAAAATATAAAATAAATTTTCGTAGCGAGCGATTCCTGACATGATAAATGCATCAGAATTGGCTCGATGCCAAAAATCAGAGTGTTCGGTTTCAAGAAAAACACCCGGTATATTAAAAACTTAACTTTTTGTTATATAACTTATTTATTAAAAATTAAAGTATATTGTTAATTACAAAATCCCTAAAGGAAACAACATGAAAATAAAGACTGCAAACTTGTTTAAACTCGCGATGCTTTTTCCAATTTCATTAAATCGAGACTTCTCTGAATAGTTTAATCATTAATTACGAAATGATATTAATATAAATTATCAAAATTTCCGTTAAATTATTATGGGATTAATTTGGTAACTTAGATTTGATTTGGATATCTTCCTTGAAGTTCGGTTTGTGATCTGTTAGAGACTATAAATAGTTATCAACTTTGCAAGTTAATTCATTCTTGAAGTACATTCATATTCATAAAATAAGAACTTATTTTCCGTCGATATAATGTTAAAAATGAGTTCAACAGTGAAATTAAGTATGGGTCAACAGTTTATGATTAAACAAAAAGTGTCACCCTCTATGAATTAATCCCATAATAATTAATTTATTTCACGTAAATATTTTAGTAAAAAACGCTTTAAAATTATCAACAGTGAAATTAAGTATGGGTCAACAGTTTATGATTAAACAAAAAGTGTCACCCTCTGTGAATCCCATAATAATGTAATCCCATAATAATGTAATTTATTTCACGTAAATATTTTAGTAAAAAACGCTTTAAAATTGCTAAGATTCCTTCTTTTTAGTGTTGATAGTATGCAAAAATAGATTTTATATTTTTAATAACGTTATTAATTTATCAATTTTGAATGTTTTTATTTAGAAAATTAAGCTTCTTTCCAACTCAAAATATTTCATTAAAAATGTTAAACTAACATAAATAATTCTAGTAAATATTAACTTTACACTTTTAGGAATTTCTGACTGATGTAATTCTGTATATATAGTGGTTAAATTGTGTTAATTTATCAGAAATTTTATCATTCTGCTCAATTATTTTTCCATTATGTTTAATCTTTCATAACGATTAATTTGTTTGCATGATAACCCAACATACGAAATATCGTTAAAATTCCTTATTTATTATTTTTTACGCATTTGATTTCAATATACTTTGTTGATTGATTATTTTACAAACCAAAACTTTACATTCATCATTACTCTAATCTGACTGGTTACATAATTATCGGGATCATTTTTATCGTTTTCCGTACATAATAAACATGAAAACGCGGTTTATGATAACATACTTTAAAGTAGGAGTTCCCAAAGTTTTCTCTATGTGGGCCAAATTGTACATTCCAAAATATTTGGCGGGCAAAAAAAAAGTGTTATGGAAAAAATATATTCAAATCGATAAAAAGTTAGGCACGAGGGAAAGATTTATACTAATTTTATAACATAATCGTTCTTTATTTATGACAATAATTACTTTTTAAATTACAAACTGTTTAAAATAACACACTTCAAAATTAATTAAACAAAAATAACTAAGTTAGTTCACATATAATTACAAACTGTTTAAAATAACACACTTCAAAATTAATTAAACAAAAATAACTAAGTTCACATAAAAAAAGAAAAAAATAATAAATTCATCAATCTTAAGTGTATGATTTGTACAGTGTTTTCTTTTAATAATAATATTGAGCCTTGGTTCTAAGTCGGTTGAATGTTTTTAACACTTCTTGTAAATGTTCATCAGTTAATTTCGATCTCAATTTGGACTTATTAATACTGTTGATTGAAAAAAATTTTTCGTATATATAAGTGCTTCGAAATAATGAAAACATATTTGGAAGAACGTAATACATGTACTTTTTTAATTGAATAATATTGAGCCTTGGTTCTAAGTCGGTTGAATGTTTTTAACACTTCTTGTAAATGTTCATCAATTAATTTCGATCTCAATTTGGACTTATTAATACTGTTGATTGAAAAAATTTTTTCGTATATATAAGTGCTTCCAAATAATGAAAACATATTTGGAAGAACTTAATACATGTACTTTTTTAATTGAATAATTTTTATTATAATATGATAATATTTATTTATTTTTTCTAAAAATGTAAATTATCTCTATGAATTGAAGATTGCGAATGATCTGACATCGCTGGCCGCATTTTTAGAGTTGTCGGGCCGCACTTTGGGAATCTCTGTTTAAAGTTAACTGCATTTTCTTTCTTAATGTACCAGTCCGCGGAATCTTTCAAATTAGCCATTAATTCAATAACTACTTCATACAAGATCTTTTTTATTAAAATTTATCGTTTAACAACAATTCTCTGATATAGTATTGCATGTTGATAAATATTTTTGTAATTATTGAGTAATAACGAAAATATACTATAAATATGATGTTATCGCCCTTTTCTATTTCTAAATTCCAATCCACTTCGTCTGGAATTATTACAAAACATGTTGATAAATATTTTTGTAATTATTGAGTAATAACGAAAATATACTATAAATATGATATTATCGCCCTTTTCTATTTCAAAATTCCAATCCACTTCGTCTGGAATTATTACAAGACTAACAGCAGTAATTTTTATTATGCTTGCAATTGCTTCCATTATCACTTTGAAATAATTAGCCTGAAAAAATATTAAAATAATATACTTGAGTAAGAAATGAAAACTTTTAATAAATAAATTTTTACATTATTTAAAATATAAAAAAACGATAAATAAATTTAATTAAATAATACATAATATCATTGCCTTTAAATTTAAAATGTTTTTAATGAATTCTTAACTTTGAAACATTATAAACCAACTGAAGGTTATTTTTTTTCAATCTGTTTTCTTATGTGAATATTATATCACATAATGAAGGAACGAACGAGTACAATATTTTCTATTTCAAAAATTTTAATTAAATTATTATTCAGATTACAGGTTTTTAAGGAAACTTTCTGGGTCTTAGAAAGTTATAGAAATTAAGGAGATAATATAGAGGAAATTCAATGCATAACTTTAGAATAACTCTATATGATAATTCTTGAATTCAGTTTCATACATTCTGTTTGTAGAGACATTTTAATATGCGTAAAGCATAATTTTGAGAATTTGTCAAGAAAATTCATATATTTTGTTTCCAAATTGTTTTTTGATATGTATCCATTCGATTTATAAACGCCAAGTACAATCTTCTCGTAAAATTAGAATGCATTCCTTGTATTTTTAAATGCAAAAATAATGTTTTTAAAGTTAAAATATAAGTTAGATGATGTATAGTCTATATCAGGGGTGTCAAACTGGCGGCCCTCAAAGTGATTATTTTGTGGCCCGCTCTTAACTAAAATGAAAACGAGAACAGTATGTTTCGAAGACAGTAAAAAGTAACTGTCACATCAAGGCTATATCATGTACTATGATCAATTATATGCTCTTTCTAACCGATGCTCTTTTAACGAAAGGCAATTTCACGAGTTTCTTCGTTTCGATTGGCGTTGTCGGACTTCATACTTTCTGATCTGTGAGTAAAAAGTAACTGTCACATCAAGGCTATATCATGTACTATGATCAATTATATGCTCTTTCTAACCGATGCTCTTTTAACGAAAGGCAATTTCACGAGTTTCTTCGTTTCGATTGGCTTTGTCGGACTTCATACAGACGACAGTGATCTTTCTGATCTGTGGCAATAATTTCGTGCTGTTCTGCAAGGTTTACATTGTTTTGTGGGACACATTCTTGCCAAAAATAAAAATTATTAAAAGGAACCTGGATTTTTTAGGATAACCAAATACAATAAACAAAATCAAAATCCATCTTTAAAAGACGTGTATAAAAACATGCTTGTTAAATATTTATTTTCTGTATTATAATCTATTTGAAAAATGTGAGTACGTAGTAATGAACATTTAAATTTATAAAAATTTAAATTAAAAAAAATTCCTGATTTTTATATAAAAAAGTTACTTTCAACGATAAATAGAATGCTAAAAATCGATAGCAAATAATTTAATTTTAAGAAAAATATATAATTAAAAGCAATTACGTATAATGTATTCATTTAACTAAACACTTTTTTTAAATTATCTTATTCATATAACTGCAGTCCTTTTCAAAATTTAATTTTAAAAAATGTAAATGCGATGTGGCCCTCGGTAATCTTGCAAATTCATAAAATGGCCCTTGAATTAAATTGAGTTTGACACGCCTGGTCTATATTAATAAGTATATACTTTACATTATTTTATCATTGTGCTTAATTATTTTTTAATTATCTTTCATATGTTGGATCCATTTAGTTGCGGTGATTGCATATTACTTCAAATATCACTGAAAATTCTTTTCTTTTGTTATCTTATATTCTTGATCTGAATGTTCTTTATTTTGATCGATTGTTTGTATGAACTAAAATAATAGTCATTGTCGCTCCGAAAGTAGTGGTGTTAGAGATCAACTTTGAAATTTCAAATGGAAACGCCTTTCGATCTGGGTATAATAATGGCGAAAATATGTTGTTAAATAAGTTATGCATCCTGTTTTTAAATCCACAATGGCTTATCTGTTTTTATATTTTATCTTATATCCATTTCTCATGGCAAATTAAAATATTAAATGATTTACATTTAAAACTAATAACTTGATTTTATAAGTATAATAAATATGCTTCGTACTATTGATAATTTACATTTTTATGTTGAATTTAGTTTTTCAATTGTCAAAAATCTGCTGTGTAAAATATTGCTGCATCCAGTCTCTATATATAGACAAATTGTTTCTGTTGCATTAATTGATCCAGCAATACATTTTCATAAATTTTAAATATGTATATTATCAAAAGCTTAACCAAATAGTCAATTAATTCAATCAACACTCACCTCAAACATTATAAAATATAGAATATATTTGTTATTATAAATTGATAAACATGTGTATTCAAACTGGTCCAAAATGAAAATAAAATATAAGAACATTGCTAAAATTCCCTAATCCAACATCCCAACCTTCCGGACTTAGATTTCTATAAATTTGAATAGTCGTAATTTGCAAGAATAATCATTATTGCTTTAATAATTATCTTGCTTGCAGTAATATATTGAGAACCGTAAAATGTTAGTCTTCAGATCCTCGACGGTTTCGTGTGATTGTTCCAATCCCCAAATTCTGACATTGTGGCGATTAAGATTTCCACTTAAGTAGAATGTAGTTTTATCAGAAACATAATGCGGGAGACGTAGTTTTTATCATCATCTTGTTTCTGGAGAATGAACTCGCCAAAAATAAACATGTTTTTCCCTGTCGTCTCCAGCACTAGGAGATCTTGTATTATTTGAATTTGGTAGGGCTTCAATAGCAGACGTCGTCGCAGAACACCCCAAACAGTCGTCTGAGGCAGCTCTAGCTTTCGGCTGGCACGATTGAGTAGACTTCTTGGGACAGCGAAGGAAACTCTGCCGAACAATTAGTTCACTAGTTCTAATTCATAGTCACGTATTGATTTTATCTTTTTAGCAATATGCCATCAAGTTAATATTGCTGCATCAAATTTTATTTCTTTTAAATTAATTGATATAACAATATATTTTCATAAACTGTAAGCGTATATATCATGAAAAGTTTAACAGTTATCAATTAACTCAATCGATCTTTCATATAAATCATAAGAATTTTTATTAAATTTCATTATTCCGTAACAAGAAAATAAATTATTAATTAGTAAATAAATATTTGTATATAAAGCAGCCAGGAATGTAGATTAATTATAAAATTATCATCATTTATATTTTGAATACTAAAATTCCAACCATGTTGGACAGAATTTATACCGAATCTAAAAATGGCTCTTCTACTTAAATTCCTGATTATTATTTCAATTATCATCTTGATAAACTGCCTGCAAAATATTAAAATAATTTGCATGAGCAGAAATGAAAACTCATTAATAAATAAATTTGTAAAGTATTTTAAAATATAAATTTTATTCATGTATATTTTAAATATTAGTGATAATAAAATCATCTTGATAAACTGCCTGCAAAATATTAAAATAATTTGCATGAGCAGAAATGAAAACTCTTTAATAAATAAATTTGTAAAGTATTTTAAAATATAAATTTTAATAATGTATATTTTAAATATTAGTGATGATAAAACGAAAGTTTAATTAAAATGATGTATAATTTAATCAAAATTTCAATTTGATTTTTCAAAGAAATTTTTGCTTATAAAGTTTAAAATTAAAATTATTTCAATAAATTTGTTAACTTTAAACATAACTTTTGAAATTTCGTAAAAAATTGAAAGTTTCATTTTTTTTTTATGTCATACTCTTTTAGTATGACATAAAAACAAAACATCATCGAAATTACGTGGATGACATCATCGAAATTACGTAGTTTAAAATTAAAATTATTTCAATAAATTTGTTAACTTTAAACATAACTTTTGAAATTTTGTAAAAAATTGAAAGTTTCATTTTGTTTTTATGTCATACTAAAAGATGACATCATCGAAATTACATGGATTTTATAGGATTAATGGATGAACGAACGACTACAATATTTTTCATTTCGATAATTATAATGAAATTATTAACATTACAGGTTTTTAAAGGAAAATTTTTGCATCTTAGAAAGTTATTTTATAGAAATTAAAAGAGATTCAATGTAAAATATCACTTTGAATCAAATCTTTATACAGTAATCCGTAGTTCTTTAATGCATTTTGTTGATAGACATATGAATTCGCTTAAAGCAGAGGCCATTTAATTTTGAAGTTATCTGTCAAGAAAATTCAAATCATATCTTTCTAAACCCCATGCGGGTGGGGGAAAGAATACATCCGCCGTTTGACACGAGTAACAGGCGACTAAAGAGTCCCCAATCTTAAGGAGTGAGCTACCGTGCCGAGAAGATGAATGGCGGAGGGTCACAATTCGCTAACAATGCCTGTCCAGAGCTTGGTCGACTCTTGGCGGATGAGGGAAACCTCCGAGACCTTGTGTGGGTACAGGCGGACCATGCCCACATCGACATTTTACACCTGCCAGTTGAAAACCTCGTATGAGTCGGCCGTATTGGCCACTTGAAAACGCTTCGGTTTTCCACTCTGAAGGACCCGAGATTCGAACTCGGGTCCGCCTGTCGAAAATATTTATCATTGGGTCCGGGACCGGCCTGTCGATCCCCGTCCTTCACAATCCGGTTGACCCCTCCGCAGGGGTGGGCAGCTTGTGGATGGGCTTGTTTCGCCTCATCACATAGCATTCTACCAGAATGGAGTGTGGCATCATCTGTTGACCAAAAAAAAACCTAAAATTCCTAATCTAAATTTAACCTAAAACCCTAAATTTTAGTTTTCCTCGTATGGAGGAAAAACTTTCAAAACCCAAAAAGCTATTGGATCCTCTTTCTAAGAGGGCCCGCACTGATGTCAAAGTAGTGAGTATTAGCATAACAGCATCTGCCGACAAACCTCCTACTACTTTTATAATAGCTCATTCTGAGTCTGATGTGCCACTGGGGAAACTGTCCCCATTTTTTTTTATAGAAAAAGCCATTCATGGCATTTCTGCTGATGTTCAGCATATTAAGAAGCTCTGATCAGGAGACCTTTTATTAGAAGTGCACCACAACAAGGCTGGTGTCTTTTTACAATCGAAAACATTAGCGGATAAACCAGTGTCCTTCTTTCTACACAAAACCCTCAATACAAGAAGAGTGATTAGCGAACCATAACTAATGGACGTTACTGAAGAGGAGTTATTACAGGGATCTGCCTCTTCTGGTATAACTATGTCCGTTGCATTACCATCCGTCGCGACGGCAAGAAAATCCCTATAAAAAACATCATTTTGACATTCAATACTCCTCAGCTACCGGGTTCCATCAATGCAGGATATTTTCATTGTAAAATCAGATCATACATTCCTAATCCTTTAAGATGCTTTAACTGTCTACGGTGCAGTCATAGAGTCAAAACTTGCCGTGGTAAAGCCATCTGTCCTAAATATGGCAAGAACAACCACGGTGATGAAAAATGCACTGGTGGACTATGTTGCATAAATTGTGGTGGAAATCATCCGGCATACTCTCGATCCTGCCCTAGTTGGAAGATCGAGAAAGACATTCAATCAATTGGAGTTACCCAGAACATCTCTATGCCGAGGCTCGCAAGCAAGTCGCCCATATCATCTGGCGAAGACCACTGCAGCTGCAGTGAAGACTAAAAACACCACCTCCAGCGGTGTTCAAACTGAGATCTCCTATCCATCCTCTGAATCATTTGCAAAATGGAATGTAGTCTTTTACAAACATCAGAAACAACATCTACAATTACCATTTTATCAATAGCAACTAGTCCTCAACAATCCGTATTACAAAGCAATACTTTCAAGCAACAAGGAAAGAAACGGATGTAAATCGAGAAGCCAACAGCAAGAGACACCAATCAGAAACGATCAGAGGTATCTGCCGACAGCTCCGAAGAGATGGAATTGGGGAATACTGCGTCACAACCAAATAATAAATTATCAAAGAATAAAACGGGAGGACTTCGATTCTCCTCCCCTATATAAATTCTATTGATGTTAATTACAATTTATTCAATGGAATTGTCGTGGTCTCTACCACAATCTTGCTGACATTAGATCTCTAATGTCTTCATTCAATCCTGCTTGTATTGCTTTCCAGGAAACACATCTTAAATAAAATTTCCAGTCACATAAATGGTTTGGAATAAGCAATTTTTATGTGAGATAATTAACATATATTGCCTATATAGGATTATATATATATATAATATTTGCCTAATTATATTATCCTATATAATCCTATATTAGATTTTAACTGACTGTTTTAAATATACACATTAACCATGACTGTAAATATAGGATTAGACTACTGTAGAGCTAATATATTAGAGTTTACTAGAAAATTAGGTGATCATTGAGTCCAGCTAATTTGAGAATGAAGAATGATCAGTAAGAACTATTCAACAGATTTCGCTCACTGATCGATAACAATGAATATATTGTTAAATAAGTTATTCATGTTATTATTATATTTACCGTAGCTAATGTATTGTTATATTTTTAGTTATTTGCATTTCTTATGGCAAATTAAAATATTAAATAATTTACAATGATTTAACAATTAAAAGTAATACATTGATTTTATTGAAATAATAAATATAATTCGTTTTAATAATAATAAGGAGGAACTTCCACTTGATAACAAGGAATTATAAATCAAAACTAGCACTACTTTACAGTGGAAAAAACTGACACATCTGTAAAGCGTTTTCGACTTTATTAAGTCATCTTCAGCTTACAAACTAAATGTATAACATTTTAGAACATAAGAACAAAATGTAAAAATTTGAAATTCAAAAATGTAAAACTCCGGTAATACGTTAAAGTATAACATTGCGCATACATAAAAATAAAATAATTGAAAAAGAATACATATAAATTAAGAAAAATATGCTACATATAATAAAAAATAATTATAATTACAAAAATTGCAGGTATGGTAGCTAGATTTTACAAGAACCATTGTCCTGATATATTGACCGGTTGATTGTCATTGATGACGTAGGTTTTCTTTCTAAAAGCTGCGATAACTACGGCTTCTGTTGTCTTAATGTCTTCTGCTTTGTCATACTGTCTAACTACACGTGCTTGACTCCTTTTGATGTCAAGGTGATATTCATAAAAATGTTTGGCAAGGGCAGTGGATAAGATGGCATTTCGTATGTCATTTTAATGTTCTTTCAACCTAGTTGCAAGAGATCTGGTTGTGCTGCCCACATATACTTCATGTCTATTAAAGTCATTATTGTAAATAGCGATAACATATGTACCCGCTCGTTTATAAGATGGTAAAGGCGGTTTAATGTTCTTTGAGGCATTAAAGGGTAACCAGGTTTAAACTAACAAAGGGTAAAGATTTATTATGCTTCCTTAAAGCATTGCCTATGGGTCGCAAGGCCGCATGGTATGGAACGAGTGTAGAAAGGAGATTAGATAGTTGGGAGGTATCCCTAGAAATAATATTATTACGTGTATTACACAAAATGGATTTGCTAATATTATAAACAAATGTTTCATCATACCCATGTAGAATGGCTTGGCTAACAATAGTGTTGTACTCAACCTGTATACTAGAGTCATCAGAACAATGCGTGTGTATTCTCCGCAAAAGAAAGCGGATAGCGGCAACTTTGTAGCTAAATGGGTCATTAGACCATCTTTAACTGAATGTCCATATTTTACTGCCGAGCGTTTGCGGCATTTTAACCAGTCAACTTTTACTCTTACCGCCCTTATTGGCAAAGATTTTAACTCTACTGGCCTTTTTATCGGATATTTGTGTTTTACGTCTTATTTAATAGTTATTTTATCCTTGTTACAGTTTATACAATTTTATGTATACACTTTTACCTGGTTTTTTTTCTGACATTTTATATTTAACATGTTACTATTGGCCGTTTACACGACTTTTATATTATTAATTTTTTCTGTTGGTTACTTTAGTTTGCTTTTGTGTACCCTTTACAATGCACCTTTGTTATTTTACCCTGTGCTTGGCGCAGCTTGGCCCAGGAGGCCCTTGCGCCAATAAACCAAACCAAACCAAACCATTAGACCATCGTGGAATAAAAACAGGTGTGTACGTAGGTTTTCTGAAGACAGAAGTATGGAAGCTCTTACAAGAAATAGTAATGTCAACGTCCAAGAAATGTACGTTGGTAGCAGGTTGTTGTTCTAAGTTGATGTCCAGTCCAAGGGAATCATTCTTAAAAAGGGCAGAAAAAAATTATTTTATTTATCAGTTCAATATAAAAAAAAGATGAATATAAAATATATTTTAAAATATTTAGCTATCCTTACATCATAACTGATTGGATATGAAATATATCAAAATTCATACCCTTATAATTCTTGCATTTACTTCATAAAATATTAATTATGAAAAATATTTAAAACTATATTTTTCTAGATTTAAAAATATTTGACATTTAATTTTTTTTCTTTGATTGTTTTTTAAAACTTAAAAAAATGAGAGTTAAATGTGTTCATTCTGAATTTAAAATATAATGCAAATAATTTTATAAGCGCATTTCATGAATAAAAATAAAACAATAAAAATATAAGCAACGTTGAATTTTATAATTTTTAACAAATATTAAGCATCCTTTTGTATTTTATTATAAAAATATTTGAATTTAATTCTTTTTTTTCAACTAATAAATTTAGCATTGAGGTAAAGTTGTAAAATATAAACAAATACTTGATATTTAAAATTTGTTAAACAGAATAATAACTATACAATATTTAATAAAATTTCGTAGATAAATCAGATCAATCAATCATAATATACATAAATTTATTTCAAAGTAAGAATACAAGCATAAAGAGCTTTGATTAAAAATCTAGAGTTTTAGAAATAGCTATGAAAATTAAAAATGCTTCTATCTAATGGAAAAGTGTTTAGTTTATTTAAGTAATGAATAGAAAAAAAAAGAAAAAAATTTCCAAAGAAAACAGAGTTATGCCGCAGATTTATCTATTGTTCTTCATAAAAATATCATAAAACCAAAAATTGAATTTAGGTTCAATTAAAGATTATGGAATCCACTCTTTAGAATTTAATTTCGTAATATCTTTATTCAAATTTACGCAATTGCTAATACTGCTATTTCAGTGAATCTTTAGCGTAAGAAAATCTGTTAGATTTATAATTATTATGTGAAAATAGGACTTTAATAAACTAATAACGTTTTTAAAACTACAATCTTGAATGCTTTTAATATAGATGATAAAGTTTATTTGGTACTCAAAATATTTCATTAAAGATGTTAACTAACATAGAGCAAATACTGTAAATCTATTAAAGATTAACATTACAGTTTTAGATATTTCTGACAGATTGATTTGGTACTCAAAATATTTCATTAAAGATGTTAACTAACATAGAGCAAATACTGTAAATCCACTAAAGATTAACATTACAGTTTTAGGTATTTCTGACAGATTGAATTCAATATATATAGTCGTTAAATCGTGTTAATATATCAGAAATTTTATCATTCTGCTCAATTATTTTTCATTATGTTTAATATTTCATAACGATTCATTTTTTAGTGTGATAACACATCATACGAAAGAGCATTAAAATTCCTTACTTATTATTTTTTACGCACTTGATTTCAACGCTCTGTATGATGACTCATTCTGCTCAATTATTTTTCATTATGTTTAATATTTCATAACGATTCATTTTTTAGTGTCATAACACATCATACGAAAGAGCATTAATATTCCTTACTTATTATTTTTTACGCACTTGATTTCAACGCTCTTTATGATGATTGATTGCTTGATAAACTAAAACTCTACATTCATCATCACTTTAAACTGATAGAATTCATTTTTTAGTGTGATAACACATCATACGAAAGAGCATTAAAATTCCTTACTTATTTTTTACGCACTTGATTTCAACGCTCTGTATGATGATTGATTGCTTGATAAACTCTACATTAATTATCACTTTAAAGTGATTGATTACATAATTATCGGAATCATTTTTATCATTCTCCTTTCTAAAAAAAAACTATATTCAAAATTTGCACAATAAGTATGAAAAACGTTGTTTATGAAAACATATTTTAAAGTTAACTATATTTTCTTTCTTACATAACATGCCAGTACACGGAGTCTTTCAAGTTATCCATTAATTCAATTTAAAGTGATTGATTACATAATTATCGGAATCATTTTTATCATTCTCCTTTCTAAAAAAACTGTATTCAAAATTTGCACAATAAGTATGAAAAACGCGGTTTATAAAAACATATTTTAAAGTTAACTATATTTTCTTTCTTACATAACATACCAGTACACGGAGTCTTTCAAGTTATCTATTAATTTAATAACTATCTCATATATCTTTTTTTTTACTATGCGAGCTACTTTTCTGTACTAAGTTATTCTGCGATCTACTCTCTTATATAGATCACGTTCTTCCAAACTGATATCTGATTAAACATAACTATGCAGTTAAGCTCGCTCACTTCGGAGGACCCACTCTACCAGTCCTAAGAACTTTATTTGTGTATTTAAAAATTTATTTATAATTTTATGTTCAACCTTTTTTTTTACTATGCGAGCTACTTTTCTGTACTAATTATTCTGCGATCTACTCTTTTATATATATCACGTTCTTCCAAACTTGCATATATTGATTAAACACAATTTATGCAGGTAAGCTCGCTCACTTCGGAGAACTCACTCTACCAGTCCTAAAAACTTTATTTGTGTATTTAAAAATTTATTTATAATGTTTAATTATTTTAATGCAATAAATAAAACAAATATATTGGAATAAAATATTCATTTCTGTATTCTGGAAAAACCAAAGTTAGAGAAAACAAAAACTTGCATATATTGATTAAACACAATTTATGCAGGTAAGCTCGCTCACTTCGGAGAACCCACTCTACCAGTCCTAAAAACTTTATTTGTGTAAATTTATCATTTTTAATTATTTTAATGCAATAAACAAATCAAATATATTGGAATAAAATATTCATTTCTGTATTCTGGAAAAACCAAAGTTAGAAAAAAACAACAGATTGATTACAAACTTATAAGTTACCGGAAATGCTGGTTGATTAATAAAAAAGTTAATGTGAAATTTGGCATTGTTTGGAGCTGGCAATATTTTCATAGTCAAGTTGATATGAAGAAGTGATCAATCGCAGATAATCATCCAAATGATCATTTGTAATTTGGTTTCATTATTTTTTATGACGTTTCAGGGGCGTAACTAGACCTGTGTGGGCCCTGGTGCAGGATATAAAATTGGCTCCCGAAAAAATTTTACTCTGTTTATAGCTAAAACAATAGTACTTGCGTTGATGAATCTAAGAATAAAAATTCACTTTTATTAATAATTTATCTAAAATAATTTTTTTCTTATTTTTGTCTTCGCAAAACGATCGATAATTTCTTTTATGCAAACTTTCTTTGCTGGATTCTTTCGGTAAAACATGGGCCCCTTTCTAGTTTGGGCCCTGGTGCGGTGGCACCACTTGCACCATTGTAGTTACGCCACTGTGACGTTTATATTTGAAAAAGATGATTTTGACAAGTATGTTGATCCGAAACACGAGAGAATTTTTTGCGCAATATCAGTTAATATTGGAAATTCTTCATGTGTATACTTTCAAATGATAAGAAAATTACTGATTTCACAAAAAAATAAATAAACAATAGCAATACACTTAAAGAGAATTAAAAAATAATGATAAATAAAGTATTATATTTTCAGTTTTAATTAAATTTGTAAATAAGAAAGAATAAACGAGAGCGATCAAACTCCGTCGACCCGATGGGTGCGATCGCAGATCGACTTTTGGTCACTATTATTGCATATTTGACTATTATTTTATTGCTCATATTATTGAATGTTTATAATTATTTTTATAAGTGACAATGAAAATATAGTATAATCATGTTGCTATCGCCCCTTTCGATTTGAAAATTCCAATCTACTTCATCTGGAATTCTTCTAATACAAGTAATTCTTCTAATTATATTTTCAATTGTTTCTATAATCATTTTGAAATAGTCTGCAAAAATATTAAAAATAATTTCATGAGTAAGAGATGAAAACTCTTGATAATTAAATTTGTGTAATATTTTAAAATATATATTTTATATATTTTAAAGCGTGATGATGATAAAACGAAAAATATGTTTAATTAAATGATGCATAATTTCATCGCCTGTAATACTTTAAAATAAAAATGTATGTGTCTGCTTTAATCGAATTGTTAACTTTGTACATAACTTTTGAAATTTTATAACGGAATTGAATGTTTCATTTTTTTTCAATCTTTCTTATTATTATTTGAATATTATATCACATGATGGAGGAACGAACAAGTACAATATTTTTTATTTCAATAATAATAATAATAATTAAATTATTATTCAGAATGAAGATTTTTAAAGGAAAATTTTTATGGTTTATTAGTTATAGAAATTAAAGAGATAATATAGAGAAGATTCAATAGAGTAACTGGGGTATTATGGAATAGGAAGGTTATATTGAATACCGTAGTTTCTCATAGAGAAAGAGGTGTTCTGATTAAATCTATATATATATATCCATCTTTTCTCATGTAAACAATAAAAAGAAAGTAATCTATTCAAAATTTTATTTATTTTTAATTTTGTTTTGACTGTATGCTTGAAAAGAACTAAATGTATTTTGAACTTTTTTCTAAATAATTCAAATTTTAAGATTTTTTCAAAAAATTATTATTTATTATGTATCACTCTTATTTCTCCTTACAATAACTAAATGTATGGTTACTATTTTAAATATACTGAATCTTTTCCTCCTATAATCCATTTTACAAGTCTCATATTTTTTATTTTTAAATCTAAAATATTTCAGTGAATGAATTTCCACAAAAACCAAATTATTAGAGTAACTGGGGGTATTATGGAATAGGAATGTTATATAGAATACCGTAGTTTCTCATAGAGGAGGTGGTGTTCTGGTATTGTAATAATGCAGAACTTTTACGTTAAGTAGCGAAATACTTTGGTCTCAGTTTCAATTTCCTGGGTAGAAAATATGGCGGTTTAAAATAGAAAACATGTTTTCATCAAATACAAAAAATTTTTGCATATCTGAAATCATCGGATCTGCAAAGAATGCAGGTAAGATGATAATTGTTTTCTGAGTTTCTTAAGAGTATTTAAGAAGCACCTTTCATAATATCTTTTCCTATTTTGAGAGATTTGTCATCTATTGTAGTAGGATTCGCTCCACCATCTGAAATCATCGATCTGCCAAGAATACAGATAAGATGATAATTGTTTTCTAAGTTTCTTAAGATTATTTAGGAAGCACCTCTCATAATATCTCTTCCTATTTTGAGAGATTTGGCATCTATTGGAGTAGGATTCGATCAAATATTATGGTATGGGTGCACAATATGGAATACTATTCCATATGGCCATGCTCAATTCTCTTCCTATTTTGAGAGATTTGGCATCTATTGGAGTAGGATTCGCTCAAATATTATGGTATGGGTGCACATGGCCATGCTCAGTTCTACTACTATAATTTAACATTTGATCCATTAAAGTTTAAATAGACATATGTTCAGACTACTTCCTAAATTAGACTAGTGCAAAAACTATTCTAAGACTTTTTTTACTTTTTCTAGTAGGGTAACACCTTGCTTAAGCTATTTCTAAATTAGACTAGTGCATAAACTATTCTAAGGCTTTTTTATTTTTTCTAGTAGGTTAAAACCATGCCTAAGCGAAAACTTTCATAGAAAATGATACAAATATTGAATAAAACAATGTTCTAAGTACGTATTTATGTAATACTCTTGGAAAGTATCTAGAAGAAAATACTGTTTTTCTATATTATATGAGAAATGGAAGATTAGCCTAAGCTATAACCTTCATTACACAATAGAAAATGATAGAACATTGTTTTATTCAATATTTGTAACTTTAAGTACATATTTATGTAATACTCTTGGAAAATATCTGGAAATACTGTTTTTCTAATTATGTGAGAAATGGAAGACTATTCCATTTAACCGACACCTTTTTGATCATATGGAATTTTGCATCTTTGAATAATTTTTTAAATTGCATGATAGATATATAATATATGGCAATCATGTTTAGATATATTATATGGGAATATCCATAGAACGTAATAATACACAAGAAACCAATTTGAATAATTTTTTAAATTGCATGATAGATATATAAACTATGGCAATCATGTTTAGATATATTATATGGGAATGTCCATAGAACGTAATAATACACGAGAAACCATGTAAGCTCTTTTAGAGTTTATTATAAATTATAAAAACAAAATGGTATTCCATAATACCCCCAGTTACTCTATATCATGAACAGAAAATACAAATTTTTTGTTGAACAGTAATTCAATAATTCAATTCAGTGATTATTATATAAAATACATTATAATTTAAAAAAAATACTTTTGTATGCTTATTTTGAAAAACTAATAAATTTTGACAATTGTACGATATGCATCAATTATTACAAAAACTTATTTGTTTTTTTATTAACAGTACAGTTTTGAATTATAGTTCACAAATAGACCTTCCCAACGTGAGAATCCCGTGTTACATGCATTCATGGTTATGTCACATGACTATTTGAAATTCTGTTTATTTTCCAACTATCTCCAATAAATCTCTGTTTATGATTGCTAAAACACTTCGTTGCTATAATTCTTTAATATCATACAGCAAGAATAGCATGTAGATATTATTCTTGCATAGCCCTAGAAAAAGAAAGAAAGAGTATGTAATGGTTGATGCTCTATCTTTCCAGACTTGACCTCTCAATTCATCGAACCTGATAGGTCAATAGTCTAGAAAAATACAGCTGAAGATATGTGAAAAATACTGTTATGCCACGTGATATTCAAGAATTAAGGCAATGAATCACTACTACTATAACAATCATACAACAATGACATCCAGAAGAGAGAATAAGAATAGTTATCAGATTGATATATGCCAAATGATACAGAATTCCTACATTGAATATCTATGAATCAATAATTCAAAACGTTCATCATTTTTCTGACAATTGATACATATCATACAATGATAAGTTTACTATGTAATTTTTAATAAACGAATTTTCTTCTCTTTGAATTACCCTGTATTAAGGTTACCAGATCAAGAACCATAGAAAATAATATTTTTGGCTGAAAAAGTATCATAAAAAGAGTATAAGACCTAATAAAAAAGCATTTAACTTTTAAATTATTAATCAATAAAAATATATATAAATAAAAATAGAGATTTTTCAACTCCAGTTTTAAAAATGCTTATAAATTGCAATTAAATAACTTATTAAAGATATATTTATTATTATAATTGTAGCACTGCATATTACAGTGACAATTTATAATAATTCATAAAACAAAAATGCTATTGTAATGAATGGCACTTAATATTACATCATTGCCAATAAACTTTTATTTGTCAAACAGTATTGATAAAAACGATCAAAAAATAGTTCTTTAAAATTAAACTGAACAATTAGTCAAATTTTCATAGATTCAGATAAACGACAATTTCTCTCATCTATCTGTTTGGCATTTGTTAGAATAAAAAATTTTCTATTATTTATAATTTTTTATATTGAACATTCTAATATGGTATTTTCATTTTGTGCTAGTATTTTTTACATACAGAAAATGAGAACAAGAGCGTATAATTTTAAAAAGGTACATAGTACACAAATAGCATATCCTAATAAGAATACTTCTGGTAATTCTACCCAGTATAGTATAAGTCTCAAGAGTAAAAGTTTGACTAAAAATGTTTTCGCTAATTATTATCAAATAGACATGAATTAAAAACGTAACCTACAGTAAATATTTATGAGACAATTTTACTGCTGTATGCTTAATTTAAAAGTTAAAACATGCATATTTTTGATTAAACTCAAATATTTGCTCTAAAACCGATTCTATACAAGAGGTTTCTAAAAAAAATTGCATACAAATAAAAATATTATTAAGTTACGTACTACATGATGGTATAACATAGTGACTAGATAATATTTCCTATTACATTAATATAGTATGCCTTGACTTCAAGTTAGTTTGCGAAGAATTGTATGTTTTCTTAGATATCATCTTACTTGTTAGTGCTTTTCCGATAGAAAGAGGCTTAAACAAAAAAATCGATTTTTAAAACTTTAAATAAAAAAAAAATCGATTTTGTTCTATGATCTACAAGTAAAAATTAAAAATGAATTGTAGAATGTTTATAATTTTATTCTCTGGAAGTTTTTTTATATTTATTTGACAAGTATTCAAACCATGTTTATAAATAGTGAATTGAATTTAACAAAATTACAGTGATTTGCCTGAAGAATCATTTTAAATATTTTGTTTTGTTTATTTCTATTAAATACGATTTTTTTATATAAAAGGCATATTTAAAAAATGGAAATAAAAGTCAGATTTATTAGATCTTTTCATTCATTACATATTTCAATTCCTCTTTCAAAATATTAAATACGGTACTATATACGCCTATTTACAGTAATCATTACACTTAAAAATCGTACTATTTTCTGATATAAAATATTAGAAAATAACCGAAATTAGCTTCCTAATATT
Organism: Olivierus martensii; assembly: GCA_000484575.1. NCBI lineage: Eukaryota > Metazoa > Arthropoda > Arachnida > Scorpiones > Buthidae > Olivierus > Olivierus martensii. The sequence continues at coordinate 1,739 of AYEL01083524.1, read as the reverse complement.
AATGATAATTGAAAATGCAGTCACATGAACAAAAGTCAATTTAATATGCTATCTCACGTTATAAAATTTTTACCGCTTACTCAAATAAGTTATAAGCACAAACATGATTAAGCAAACAAGATCATTTATCAAAAATTAATTAATACAAAATATAAATTTAAAACATAGTATATATCAAATTATGTTTCAAATAACATTTTATAACAAAGTATATTGAGACAAACACAAAAAAATAATTTATTATAACAGACTACATATCATTCTGATGAACATCGAGTACAATATAACATATTTCATTGGCATGCATTCATTAAATTAATATATAGAAATAAAAGCATTCATTTGCATACAAACAAAATGATTTCAGTACTAGCATGTTTAAGGAAGTTAGCATACTAACTTCCTATTATCTTCAAAATATTGCTCCAAAAGTAATATAAATGATTTATATAAAAACTCTGATTTTCAACCAGGGCCTGATTTAAATCGTATCTTATGCAAATAAGTTTTTCCAATTCCAAAACAAAAGTTGAAAAAATGCACTAATGAATGTTTCATTATATTAATATTGTTAAAAATACTATTAAAATTTGAAAAATTAATAAAAATATTAACAATTATAATTAATGATCACAAATTATATTAAATATTCCTACTGATGTATGTAATATTTTTTAAATAAAACTTTCATCCACGAAACATTTTAGTATCACTAAAATATTAACAATTTTTGTTGCAATTGGCTGAAGTATTTCGTGTATTTTGTATTTAATTGTTGAATCGACAGATATCATTTTTTAAGATTGGTAATTGATTTTAATTCTTTATAATAAAATAATTAGATATATTTCTAATACTGTACAGTATATTCAATGCAGGATGTCATTTCTTATCGAAACAATGATAAATAAAAATTTTATATTAAGTCATTTGCTTTCTTATTACGAATGATATAGCTGAAGCCATAAAAATTTCTGACAAAAGCAAATTGCCTGAAGCTGGAAACAAAACTAATAAAAATTAATGCTAACCAAACATGCAAACCCAGATTAAAATATTCAATCATTATTTAATGGGAATCGTGAACATTTTAAAATAAATAAATGAAAATTCGTGAAAAATTCATTTTAATACAATATAATATTCTCTAATTTAATTCCTAGTAATAATAATTAAATTTTTGCTTTTATTAATATTGCAAGCATTAATTCATTTGAATCACTTAATAATAATTAAAATTTTAATTAATATTTTAAGAAAAGTTTCATTTTAATATTTAACTATTAAATATTACATATTACTTTACAAAACAGGAATTAAACTTTTTTATATTAAAAACTTAAAAAAGAAGCTTTCATCATATAAAAAATGAATAAGCAGTTTAGAGAAATTTAGATAATTCTAATAAAAAATGATTTTAATCAAATTTTAGAAATTTTACAAGAACAAATTCGATTAGGATTTCCTAATTACTTAATAGCACATTTTTTTCGATCTTACCAAATGATAATGGTGACAAAATGAAAGAAAAGAAACTTTAATTGTGATATAAATTGTTCGAAATTTTTAAATACTGTATTTAAATGTTGATGCTTAGCTTATAATTAAATCTACAAATGGATTAGCAAATTTCAATTAATAATTTTAATTTCTTATCTATAATTTATTAATTCTAAAATAATTAATAATTTTTATTTAGCATCTGTAATTATTAATTTTAAAATAATAAATAATAATAT
>AYEL01083523.1:0-37107 GCA_000484575.1 Olivierus martensii | reverse complement strand
ATGTGATATATATATATATATATATATCACCATCAATAAATTTTGAAGTAATTAATAGATTTTCTTGAAATTTAGTAGTAATATTCTACCATTAAATGACATCTTGACATCATATCATTTAATCTAACAGGATTTAGTTGATTTAAATTTTTTTTTCATATTATTGACAGTAGATGGCGTTAAGTATTAAGCGATGAAGCGGTAACAGATAGCTACTTTCATTGCTTAATACTTATCAATTAGTCTAACACCGTTTGATCAATCAGCACCAAATTTTGCATAGCGATTTCATCTGATCATATGGATAACATAGAGTATCTTTGTCAAGATCGCCTCAGGGGTTCTCTAAAAAAACAAAAGTTTTCGAAATTAGAATTTCGATTACATTTCGATTTAATATTTTGAAAAAATGTTTATCGTTTTTTTATTGCAAAATCTTACTTATAAGTATAAGGTCCTAATTCTTGTACTCTTGGCGTTCCACTGGACCATTTTAACGTTGCAACGAAAATACGTATTTAAATCCTTCAGAGCTCTATTCCAAATCGGGATGACGTCATATTCCACCGATATGATGTAACAATGGATCAAAGCATTATTGATGGATGACTCCATAATGGCGTAACTTCGAGTCGTTGTCATAGTCGCGATGATGACGTTATCATGACATAATATGCTAGTTAAAACATTTAAATTGGAAATGCAAAACCAACTGATTCCAAAGGCTATAATGATGAATTATATAGTAAAATTATAAATCTGCATGGTTCATTGTCAACTTATTATCCGTAAATTCTATGAATTCATTTGAGCTAATTTAAAATTTTTTAACTTCAATAATTCGAAATTAAAGGACACATTCGAAAAGTAGCCCTTAAGCGATTTTCATTCTTTTCAGAAATGCTTATCTTTTATCATTATTACTTACTGTATATACTAAACAGGATTACCATTGCTCGGAAATTTCTGTCACATAAAATAATATATAAGTGCCAATTCTTAGATCATGATGACCTTGGATTAGTTTATTTTGAACATGTTATGATTTATTTATTACATTACTTAGAAATTTATCCATTGTCTCTTTCTGTCTGTTTCTTATTTGTACATATTTGTGACGTCAATCCTTAATGCTCCATATGTGGCGTCATGGCATATATTTGTAAATACTGTCCATTGCTATATCATAATAGCATCCTTTCTCGAAGATCTTTTGTCTCCACACATTGTTACGCCAGCGTGACTTAATTAATCCCATTTTGTGACGTCATCCCATTGTTATATTTACAGTGACGACATATATCAGTGTGTATTTTGTGACATCATTTGCTTTTAAGATACGATGAGGTAACAATCAATCGAAAGAGAGAAGAAAACTCGAAATATTTGTCATTTTGATCGATAAATAATTTTATATAAAAAATTGAAACGCAATAAAATTTTAGTTATTTGATAATAAAGCTATTAAGGTAAATAATTGATTAATATAAATAAAAGAGAGGCTCAAACTTCGATTGATAACAATATCTGTTTAATTAAATAAAATTCCGTAAACAAAGACGGATCAAAATCAAAATTCTGATCCGATATTCTCTAACTTAGCAATAATATATTAAAGCATCAGAGGATAAGGGATACCACAGTTATCAATATTCTCTCAAGAGAAGAACGAAGTCCAATGCAAGGCAGAGAGCGAGATATCAAATTGATCTCGTCTTATCTTTGTTCCAGAAATTATTAAGCGAAATAGGAGGAACCACGACGCATCAATCAACAGTTAATATTCATGCCTCCCAAATAAAAAGTTTCTGATTGACAAGAAAGAGAATCCTCAAATACAAAATATCAGGAGATCCATTTCGAAGGAAAGGTTCAACTAAATCCTCCATATTAGAAGAAACCGCAGTCCTCAAAAGGAAGAAAAAGAAAATAAGAGTGAATATAATCATAATCTATTTTTCTTTCACTTTCATTTGACTTTCATCGTCCGTTTCTTCGCATTTCCATTCAGCCGCCGCCCAGATGGGACCACATAAAACTCCTTGTACTTCTTGCTTACATCTTCAACTCCTCCTCCTTTGTTCCTCCAAATTAAGAATAGTATTATTTATCCTTTTTTAAGGAGGAAGTTCGGCAGCATCGTCTCCCGCCTCAACAAGGAACTAGAATATAATAAAAAATTTCTTGTCTATACGGATACCTGTTCTATTTTCAGCTTCCCTTTTCGTTTTCTGGAAATGATTTTTTGGTGAATAATAAAAGGAAGTTACAATAAGAAAGATATCTAGTCGATCTGGCTCTAATTTCCCTTGAAATGTGAAATTCAATGATAAGAAAAAAATTATATTAATTATAATAACCAAAATATTTGTTTGGATGAAACCTCGCTGGTCTCCATACGTCCCTATGAAGAAAACCGAATCTTCTAACTGACTTACTGTCGATATCTATGGAATAGTATATCTTCAGGTTAGTGCATAAGAAACTCCTTCCCCACTTTAGTTTTTGGCTGTTAACGTTAGATTTTTTTTAATTAAATATAGTCTACAATGAATAGCTTACATCGATCGTAAATTGAATCTCTAATCCTTTTTTTATTACTTTTTCATGCACTAATTGTGTATAATTGAACATATAATTATTCATATGCATCTTACTCATAAACATGAACAATAATTTGTAGTCTGAAACGCTGGGGTTGGAGCTCCACGATTTAAAAGTCTCCCGATGTCAGATCTTGTCTATAATAGTCATCTAGACCAGTGATTCTCGAATTATTTGATGTGACGGACCCGCAATTTTTTTTCTGTTCTCCACGAACCGCCATAAGATTTCCAAATTGTCTCAAGAAATAAAGTTTAGATATAGGCATACTTTCTTCCTTCTATACACCTCATGATATCATCCAGTGTGTATTACTGTATATTCTTTGTTTGACAAACGTCTGTGAACTGTAAAGCTAAAGCCAGATGGTTCAGAATGAATCATCTGGCTTTAGTTTTACAGTTCACAGCTGCGAAGAAGAATGGTTGTGAATGGCAGTAGCGTGATCCTCCAGAAACATTACACTGAGAAAAAACGTGAACTTTATTAGGAGAGAGTTACTTTGACATTGACCAAAGCAGAAAGGTTTTTGTTCGCTAAACTGCTGGACCTTCAGACAAACTGGAGAACTAATATATGTCAAATATACAGTCCCATATTGTAATTGTATATTACTACTGATTTTCAGTCAAAGAAGCAAATAACTTCGAATAATTTCGTGTTACGCTTTCTTAAGGGAGTAGATGACTGGGACAGATGAACGAAATTACTTTTACCCTAACCGGGCCCCACGCTTATGACGTCAGAGACGGGGACTCTAATCCCATAGGTAAGAAAAAAACACATCTCTGACGTCAGAAATGGGGAAACCTCTTAGATTGGGTCAAGGTCGGTCCAATCGCACCATAAAGGGCGTAAACCAAAAAGAGCTATAAAAATATCGAGTCCCATTTAGCGAACTCATTGATTATTAGAGTCAGATCATCCTGCCCGTTGTCACTGAGCGACCAAGTTTCTCCGGGGTCATCCCTGCAAGCAGTTTTCCCACTTAACATCTGTCCTTTATTAAACTGCTATTCGTGGATATTAGCATTCCTTGTTCTTATTTGGTTCGCTGGGTAGGTGGAGATAGGGTGAGTGTGAATTGGTGTTGTCCGGATGTTGATTGTTGTTATTCTTGGATATTTTTAATACCTGTGTTGAATACCTTATTACAAATAAGCCCTTTAATATTCGCGAGCTACCTTTCATTTTAGTAGTATATTTCTATATCATTTTGCATAATTGTAGTTAGTAGGAAAAATAAATAGGCGTTTGTTGAAACTCCCGAATATGGCAGATGCTTATTTAAAGAAAAAAATTGCTAGACCATCACCTGCCAAACAATCGAAATCGCTAATAACGGATGTTGCACTTCTAGCAACTCGCTGCGGCTGGTACTGGTCCGTACCAACCACTACTCTGAGTTAGCATCGTAACAAGGATGGGGCGAACGGGATACTCACCCCGAGCACAAAAAGGATAAAGGCACAAAACAAAGCTTTCAATATGGCGAAAGTTTTCTGGGGAAGTAAAAATGTATTTTACCAGTGCGCAGAAACACCTATTCATGGTGCTGCTTTCAGTAGCATTAATCTATACGACCCAAAACCCCACACTATTGAAATTAAGAATAGTTGCAATACCGTACAGTATTAGCTGGACAAATATCATAATGCAGATGGAAGGGATACCCATTTGTGAGGTCCCTGATAAATAGATGAAGTGCAGTGCAAGACAACCACCATCAATTACTGTGCTTTTCTCTTTTCTTTGTTTACGATACGTTCATGCTACTCATAAATATATAGTATTGATAATTGAATTTAGATGGTATTTTTTATCAGAACTTTTATCTGCATTTTTCCTCGCACAAATAAACAAATAATAGAAATATTATAGTTAAGTAATTAATTAGCAATGATTTAATGATATTAAATAAATAGGCATATTTGCATAAAGGTTATCGTTTATAATATTGTACTGTGCATAATACTTTTATAAATTTTAAAATGTACATATTTGTTTAGTCATGGTTAAAACGTCTTTTGTACTTCCACTACTATACTGTGCCCGCGGGACATCTACTGTGTGAGATGTAGTATATTTCCCACGCTTGTAGTTAGTCTTTGTCTGGGCAGTTTTGGTTCAGACCTGATAAAGTGTAGACCATGTTATAGTTTTGTACTGTGTATATTAGTAAAATAAATATTTTAAATTTGTGTTTGTTACAAATATGATCTGATAATTAATAAATATCATAATTAAAGAAAATATAGTATAATTTGTTCATTATAAATTTTTATATGAATTTAATTGTTTTGCTAACCGTAAATTAATATTTATACTCGGTCTTAATCTCAACTGATAGTGAACGTCAGAAAAGACGTCATTAACCGGCGAAGTGCTAAAAATGCTAAAAACATATTACTGCGCTGTCGTATGATCGGTCAGCTAAGTTACTTGTAGCTGTTCGGAAAATCAAAAAATATGCCTGGCAACATTAAAGATAATGCCACAAAATAAATTTTAAAAAAGTTTATTTGAAAAGAGATTTTTATACTTTTTGGTGAAAGAGAGAGAACATATTCCGTAGTTTAACAATTTGAAAAATTAAAATTAAAATGAAAAGAGCACAGATATGAAAATGTGAGGAGAATGAGAGAAAGAATAAGAATCTTGCCGGAAATTTTTACGTCACTGTGGAAGAGAGACCGAGAGAGAGAGAGAGATCACACTTTAGTTGCTCTTACTATACACGGTTATTCTACTCCCACTCATAGGAGAAAAATTTTAAAAACTATAACTATTAATTAGTGACAAGAAAATTCTTTAACTTTACAACTTTTGTAGTAATCAGTTATTTTAAATGCATTTGTACTATATTTCCTGGAGGAACAATGTGAAAGAAGAGGATGTAACGAGATCTGAAGAAATATATTTGACAAACAGGTAATGAATGACAGTAATGAAAACAGTTAAATCAGTAGGGAAAGGGGGAGACATTGCATTCGTAAAAACAAAGGAGATTCTGGATTAAATAAATAAAATAAATAAATTTTAGGATAGGAATTTATTTATTTTATAGAAAATAAATAAATTCCTATCCTAACAGAATCCTGCACCTTAAAAACATCATTTTGATTTGAAATAGAAATGAAACGCAGATGGTTTGCAATACTTTGAGGAGGAGAACAGATTACTTGCTGCATTAATAACAAGGGCCATAAACCGCAGGGAAAATGACAGTGAGTGAATTCTATTTCCCACCCACAGGATGGGGGATAGAATTCACCTACCGCTTCATTCGTGTTTCGAAGAGGCAACTAAAGGGTGGTTCTTTCCACTAGTGACCTGCCACACTTCATCTGACAGGATTCTTTTCCCTTTTTCCTAATGCTTTTCATTTCTTCCTTCATTCTTTAAAGGGAAAAATCTCTGAGTATGCCTGCTATATCTTTAAATAAAAATAAAATTAAAAAAACCCATAAAGGCAGTTATCACTACCGATCCCGATAGTAGAAGAGTTAGACATTGTCCAACGATCAGTAGGAATTAATTTCAAACTCCCCAATAATTGGAAAGAATTGGTAAAAATTAGTTTTGGTTTAAACTGATAACAATAAGTCAGAAGAATTTTTCTTATAAACTTGTGCTTTAGCTAAGGCCGGATTAAGATCCTTTGGGATCTTAGGCATGAAAAATTTTTTCGATAAATTATAAAATTGTTCAATAATTTTAATCTGCTTTTGAGGTCTCTATTATCGGAGTCCTTAGGTACGTGTTTATTGTGTCTAGTTGCTAATCCAATCCTGTGTTTAGCTAGAAGTTCATCCTCTCACCGTCGAGATTGTTCAATAAGCTTCCTGTTCAGTTCTCAGTCTGTTATTCAAAAAGAACTGTGTGAAACTAAACTCTAAAGATTCAAGGAAGGAGTACCATTGTCCCTTTCTCTCATTAGGAGAAGATATGTTTATAAAAAATTCATGAATTAAATAAATTTATTGTTTTTTATTAGATTAGCATTAGGAATGATATTTGTTGCTAACTTTAATTTTTTTCTAAGTGCTTTATTTAAGTTTTGTAATAACAAGATGACTCGGGATGAGTCATCCTGAGATGCCTGGGAGATGAGTGATAGTAACTTGAAATATTCAAAGAAAAAAATCTTTGGGGAAATTAGATATGCTCCCTTAAAAGGAAAGAGTAAAAAGGAAATTACTATCACCCAAACTGAACCCCTAGTTTATGGCGTTAGAGACGGGGATTGTAATCTTATAGGTTGAGGGAGAAGTATTTTTGACGTGAGAGATGGGGAAACTTCTTAGATTGGGTCGAGATGGGTCTAATTGCAGCTTAGGGTCATGGATCAGGACATAAAAACCAGACTCTCCTTTAGTGGCTTCATAGATCGTAAGAGTCCGATCATCTATGCCCGTTTTCCTCCAAATGGCCACGTCCTTCGAGCAACTCAAATTTCTCTGGGGATGTAATTTCAATCAGTCTTCCCTGCCAAGTTCAGCTATCCTGCGGAGCTGCCCTCGGCTGCGATAAGTATTACGATTTATTGTTCTCTCCCGGGTAGAGTGGAGATCGGGTGGTTATATATGTGTCGTTATTCGGTAGTAAATTGTATTAGTTTATTTTGGTCCTGTTTGCAATCAGCTCAATTGACATAAAAAGCCCAGAGTACTGTAGTATCGTATTGTTGTTTGTGTAGATAGTAATATAATTAATAAATAGTTTTGTTAGAATTTATGAAGTCACCAGTTTTCTTAGTTTGATAAAAATATCCGCTAGACGATCATCGGCAAACGTTGATAACTTCAAGACTTCGTGAGACGACTCGTAACAGTTTTGATATGATTAATCTTTAATTTTGCGAAGTTTTCTGTTTTTATTGTAATGTTATTGTTACCTTTAAGTTAAATTTAAGCAATTTTTCGATCCTTCGCGTGCTCTAGTTTTTTCTCCCTCTCATCATTATTAACATTAAAGTTTTATATTTAGGAAAGAAGATTAAAGAAAATTATATATAATAATTGAATAATATCAATTTTATTATTTTCATATTTTGAACTATTTTCAAAGTTTAATATACAAGCATATGCTCGAATGTAAGTTGATTCCTAATTTTCAGCATCTGAAAATCACAAAAATGTAGTGGCTCGTGTATAAATCGATATTAGAAAATTCGCTGAAGTGGGTAATCAACTCTGGCCGATTTTATATATTTTGGTATACGAAACGATGCAAAACTGTTTCATTTACAACAAATTTTAATTGTAAATGGATGAAATGTTTATATTAAATATATTTTATGTTTTCCTCGGGATAAATTGCAGATCTTAAAGGGCATCTGTTTTCACAGAAACTAACAAAGCACTGTGTTACATCTGTAAACATGAAAAGAGCTTTTAAACCACAGTTTAGATTATTTTAAACATAATAAATTTAGGAGAAAACTAAAAAAAAATATTCCCTTATTATTAGGCGATAAACTGCATTCATCCCGGTTATAAAATGTTGATAAAATATTAACCGAAGATTAAAACTAGCGGAAAATATTATAAGACGGTGAGGATATCAAAGATATGATAGATTTATTGGCGGAACAAGAAAGAGAATGTCATTATTTTTTATAAGAGAATAAATTAAATCACCCGAAAAAAGAAAGAAAAGAGAAACAAAATTAATCATCCTATTGTAATGGGAGAATTATAGATTCCATCACTCATCAATTAGATGAAAATAATAACATGGAGATAATTGTAGATTATGTGGAAATTTTATGGTGTCGAGTAAATATGCAGTTGTGGTAATGGAGATTAGAAGACTGATAAGATCAACTTATTAAAATATACAATATATTTGTTCTATAGTTACATATCTATCCAAAGTATAAATTTTCGAGAAAACTCCCCATTTCAGTTTTACGTAAATTAGATTTTAAAATATTATTAAAAGAAGAGCAGTAATATTGATTTAACTTTATCAACATTAGATTAGCATCATCAAATGTTTCTCGTCTTTTAATAATATTTTAAAGCCTAATTAATATAAAATTTGTGCGCAAGAAAATAAACTAACTCCACTTATGTCAGTACTTTTGCTAAATCCATATCGACATATATTATAGTATGATATTTATTAACAAACATAATCTATGCGCTAGATAATTTTCGCGAGGTAAGATAATTTTTTGTAAAATTGTAAAGTGACCCAAAGAGGTCACTAAAGTCAAGGAGCAACTCTTGGCAACACTGTAAACATTTTCCTCACTTTACTTTTGATGTTGGACATTGACAATTGTGTACGCACTCATGTGTTTAGGAAAAACTTTACAAATAAATTATGAGTTATGGTTAAAGTTATCAGTTTAGTCCCTTCAATATACAACAATCTACAATAGAAAATTTTTCGGATTGTCATAATAATATATACTCATTTAACAAATAAATATAAAAATAGTGGCTACGTTCAGCAGACTCAACTGTTCTAAGTGAGCAGATGAGTTGTAGCGGTAGCGATTGGCATATCTGCTGATTGACTCAACTGTTCTAAGTGAGCAGATGAGTTGTAGCGGTAGCGATTGGTATATCTGCTGAATGGCAAGTAATAACAGGGAGCGCGATTATTGAAAGAAAATGAAGCCAGTTATAAACACCATTAAATACGATACTTTATATATTATCATTTGTTCCTTTGGATTAATAACATCCATGGGCGCAGTCATCTTGAAATGACTCAACATGTTGGATAGTAGCGTAAATGAAATACGTGACGTACTCACTCAACAAGTTCGATAGTAGCGCTGCCTTGAAGACGCGTTCAGCAAAAAATCTCTCTACTGTTCCACAACAGTTGAGTCTGCTGAACGCAGCCAGTGTTGTATTAAACATTGTTTACAAACTACTATACATATTTTTTCATAGTTTGTTTAGTAAAATAGGGAATATGGCAATACTTCAGTAGCCATTCATACTTAGAACAGTAATGTATCGATAAATGCTGTGATTGGTCAATGTAATTCACATGGGTTCGAGTTCTTAATTGATGGATGGTACGGAAAGATATATGAAAAGCCTCTTTTTGTAGTTTTATGTTCTGTATGTTTATTAAGATAAAGTGTAATGTTCTAATAAATATTAGTAGTGAGAAATCCATAAATTTTGGGTATTTACGATTTATGACAGCTTAGAGTCATGATTGCGGGGTTCGAAACTTCTCCTATCGTAAATCAAAGACAATCTGTATGAGATATGAGATATTGTGACGACATCCCGAATTCTAACAAAATCATTTTTCCATATAATTCATTTATTATATCATTTGGAATCAATTGGCTAATCACGATGACATCATATGCTCGCGATAATTTCGTAACTGACGTCATCCATTGTTATGTCGTCGTGATTGATGCGATTGTGGCGTAAACTCGAATTCGGAACTTCCGAATCGGAAGTTACTCTGAAGGATTTAAACGAACGCATTTTTGTTGCTACCCCAAAATGCTCACCTCTTGGATGATCTCGACTCAGAATAGCCTATGACTCAGAGTAACCTATATCGTGGGGACCTCTAGGCTAAGTTTGGTCCGGAAGAATCAAACAATGCGGAAGTCTTTGCGGAATAGAAGCAGCAACAAACAAATATTGTATTATATATACAGTATATAAATTAGTTATTATTACTTATTTTATTTTTATCTTTATTTTGTATTACTACGTTTTTTATAATTTCCCTATTTTATTATTTTACTATTCATCATGTAATGCTTTGTATTATATTTGCAATGACCAGATGGCTCGGGATGAGTTATCCTGAGATTCGAGGAGGTTGAATAAAAATAAGTAAAGAAGAAAAAACTCTGGGGAAGTAGAAATATTCCCTTAAAAGGGAACATCTCTAATTTCCTCCCCAGAGTTCCAAGACGGATAGTTTTCTGTTCTAGTCTAGTCTTATTGTCTTGTGTTTTGGTCCTTTCAATTGGCTCGATTTGACTTAGCGAACCCCTTAGTACCGTTAGTATATCGTTATTGTAAATCTCTGATTAGAATTAATAAATAATTTTGTTAGAGTTTATAAGTTCACCTGTCTCTTTATTTTTAATAAAATATCCACTAAATCAGTGCTTCTCAAAGTATGTCACAAAATTTGGGAAATTTTAGCAAATGTTTTAATTCGTATTCTTATATACCTCCTATATATTTATATACCTCTATAACCAGGATCGCGAAAATATTTTCTTGGGTAAAAGGGGTCGCCAAGTGGAAAAGTTTGAGAAGCGCTCCCCTAGACGATCACCGCCAAACGAGTCCGATTATCGGCCTTGATAACCTCAAGGCTTCCTGAAACGATTCGTAACATATTGTATACTGTATTATCTACTAAATAAAGCTTGCTGGAGCCTGGGCACTCTTAGGATGCTATCTGTGGACCTGTTCTGGTTGCGGAACTGTGCTGCTAGAATCCCGATGCTATATACATTGATTGCTCTAACCTCCATATCCAACTTTATTACACTACTAACCCTCACCAATCAGTTGAAACCGACGAGTACCAAATTATAAAATGCAATTGCATATGTATTTACCTTTTTTCATTTAAATCTAAAAAAGTATTTTAGGAGTATGTTATATAAATTCAGCATCGATAAAGGCATATCTTTGAGTCTACCGGTTATACATGCGGCCTTTTTATGGGGCCTCACGGTATTTTGTTTTATACTATTAGCTATCACTAGATGGCGCTAAATGTAAAAATCATTGGTAATATACACGTATATAGCTTACTTAAATTCCTCTTTCTGAGCTTTTAGAGGATAGTATACTTACAAGTTAGATTATTATCTATGCACCAGCAAGCAATGAAATGCAACTGTTATTGTATTAATATGGATAGTATACTTACAAGTTAGATTATTATCTATGCACCAGCAAGCAATGAAATGCAACTATTATTGTATTAATATTCACATATATGTGTATATATACATCTCGTAGTTTTTTAGGTAAAACTGGAAGTAATGGAGTCGAAAATATGAAAATTTATGAAACATAAATGCATATTTTTTTAAAGAAGTAATGGAGTCGAAAATATGAAAATTTATGAAACATAAATACATATTTTTTTAAATTTTAATAAATTTAAGATTACAATTTGAAGCATTATTGATTTTTTTTTTAATCCATGAACTTTTTTTTTCATTTTCTAGACCAGCGTTTACCAAACTTTCTCTATGACGGAACACTTCACAAATCCTGAAATTTTTTCGGAACACCTTGGTTATTTTATAGCATAAGTAGATATTAATAATAAATAAATTAGGCAAGTAAATATAACAGTTAAGAAAACAAAACAAACATTTATTACTAAATTATAATTATGTAAAATAAAGCACATGAAAATAATAAAATAAACTAGTGACTCCAGTTTCATGTTAGCACAGCATTTAAAATCATATGAGGCTTATATTAATTTTCACAGTTTTTTACGGAACACTTTTTGACCTTTCGCGTGGGAAACGCTGTTCTAGACTAATAAGCATTATAGAATTAAATAACAAAAATTAATTAATTATTCTATCAATTTGATTAATACTATATTATAACAATTGAGATCAAAAATAACTGAATTCTCTTTTTTAAGCCTTTATAATGTACAGTGCATAAAGAAAAATGTCAGGACAATTATTCGTCAGATATGGTTCTCATTGGGTAAGTTTCAATATTGGTTTTTCATGAAAATATTTCATTTTCAACTGATTTTTGTTATACATATAGAACACAATGATACAGGAAATAGATAAAGGACAACCGTGCAATAAATGCAAGACGAAATGTTCCGGATTCAGACCTCACGAATGGAAGTAAGACATTCTTAAAATCTTTAATTTTATTCTTACCTATAACAAAATTAATAATTATTAATTTTTTTAACTTATTATATTCAGAATTGTGTGCAAAATTTGCAAATGTTCGAGATACTCTCATGATATTCACGAAAAAGAATTCGTACATGCCTTGAATAGAATAGGACTGAAGAGTCAAAATCATCCATCAATGATTGCATTCAAGCGCAAATCTCTTAGAGCAGGATACTCATGGATTCCTCCAGGATTAGCCAGCGAAAAAGTAAGTTGATACGAGTTCTTTCTACAAAATTAAAATATTTTTTCTTATCTGATATGCAATACCAAATTAGAAAAAAACATTTGTATTTTTTAGTGTATATAACTATAATAACAAAGTAGAATCAGATATATTTCTGAAGGAAAGTGAGGCTTATGACATCACATGTCATAAGCTTCACTTCTGCTTGCTGTCCTACCAATACTGTATATTATAATGCAATTTTATTTTCAGAAATGATAATTGTGAATTTTAATAGAAACTTGGGAAAAAACATGAATATCTGTTTTTATCATCATCATCGCGAACCATGTGTCCATCTGAGAGTGCATAATAAAATAAAAATAGGACAGGTCCAAGTTAACTTCCTCACACTTCTATCCCTTGGATAATTTATACAGGAAATCTAAGGAGGCTTGTTGATACCATTTCATCTAGTCTGGTTAATATCTCCACAGGTTTCATCCTCAACTTGATGGTTGATCCATTACAGAAGTGGGCAGCCGGTGGTCAGCATTGTGATGCCCTGCAGCTTAGTATTAACTGATTGAAAAGTAGCATAAAGCTCCAAAAAAACTCCATAGGTGTGAGCAGTGTCATACTACTAACCAATGTACAGTGTGCTTACTAACCAATAAGTTTAATAGTAATGTCATCTATAAACAAAAAAAATTCCTAGAGGTGTAAACTGCATTGTATATGGCTGTATATGCAGTTTATATCTTTGCTGCTGCTTATTCTAGTTATTCTTTGATACACTGTTAGAATAGATTCAATTGGCATTTGAGCCTTTGCATACCATATATTGGGTGTTCGACCTGTCAATCGCAATCGACCAGTCAATCTCTTGTTTATTCCTCTCAAGTTGATTCTTCCTTACAAATTTAATTAAAACTAAAAACATAATAATTTATCTATCATATTTTATATTATTTTTTAATAATTTAGCTAATATAAGCTAATTTTCTTAGCATTTGGGGATATAGCTAATTTTCTTATCATTTGCAAGTAAGCATACACATAAAAAGTCTCCAATATTAACTGATATTGCACAAAAAATTTCTGTCGTATTTCAGATTGACATTCTTGTCAGAATCCGCTTTTTCAAATATGAACATCAAAAAATCAAGAAACCAAATTAAAATGATCATTTGGAGGATTGTCTGCGATTGGCCACTTTTTCATATCAATCTGACGACGAAAATATTGCCAGCTTCAAACAAAGCCAAATTTCACATTAACTTTTTATTGTTATAATCAACCATCTTTCCTGTAACTTATGAGTCTGTAATCAGTCTATTGTTTTTTCTAATTTTGATTTTCTTAAAATAGAAAAAAAACTAAGGTGAAATGGGATAAGTGAAAAGTCGATTTTACAAAGTTGGATTTTTAAACGCAAGTATTTTAACCTATCTTATAAATATTTAACAGGTAACAATCGCATTGCACAGCTATTACCATTTAATTCATCCTTGAAAATTTTAAATTTGCTACAAAATTGTACAAAATGTCAGATCCCCTGCATTTACCCCGAAACAGGACAAGAGCATACCTGCAAGTTAAAAACGCTTTGACTCAAGCTAATTGACAAGAGCAGAATTATGAACAAATTACTATAAATTTTTACTGCATTAAGATAGGTTGTTTTGTTTTAGAGTTATCCTTTGTTAATGAAACAAGGACTGATCTCTGAAATGTGAGAGGCGGTATAGTGAAATAAAACAAAAATATAGAGAGATTAAGTACACAAATTGTTTAATAACAACTTGTGTACTTATATCACTTTATATTTTTGTTTTATTCCACTTTTTTCTCTCTCACATTATTTACTTTACATCACTTTTTATTTTTTCTTCAAAGTAACAAAGCACAAATTTTGTTATTTAATATTAAGTTTATTAAATAAAAAATAGTTTATACCAAAATTTTAATTGATATCTTTGTGCTTATCAATCATCATCCTGACAACATTCACATTTTGCTCATTTCTTTTGAATATTCGTCCCTGTTGATTTTTCTGACATAGCTGCGAACCATGTTATATGCACGTAATAAAAGTTAATATCAATCAGTCAACTTTATTAATGTATTTAGCAATTGCTAGTTACATAGGGGCTATCATTATAGAAAACATAATTATGTTTTTCCAAATTTGGAAATTAACAAAAAATTTACAAAAAGATTATAAAATAAAAATACAAGGACTGATCTCTGAAATGTGAGAGGCGGTATAGTGAAATAAAACAAAAATATAGAGAGATAGACATATAATGTATAATATGTCTATATTAGAAATAGATGATCGATATCTCTTCTTCGAGGTATGCAAATGTTTATGTTCACTTTATACTTTAACCAATCACAATATAGAATTTCTCAATCTGTCTATTATTAAGTGGGCGGATTGAGGCCCCTCCATATTCCGTTTATATTAAAACATTATATTTTTCACTTTAAATACTTATTTTGGCTGTTTTTGTGGTTTAAATATAAAATGTTACCGTTAGTTTAATTATGGCATTTTCCACATTGCTACATTACGTTTCGTTGCTTTTTTAATTTATTCATTACTTTGCTTGATTTTTATATACTGTAGCTTTTTTATAATGCATTTGTTTATTTTTTACCTGATGTCTGGTGCAGTTTGACACATGATGCCCTAGTGTAAATAAACACAAACCAACTAATCATTCATCTCACTTATATCAAAAGGCAACTACAGGATGCGTCTGTAGTGGCATATCACAGTACTGACAGAATCCTCTCTTATCTTCGTACCTTTAAAAAATATAAGAAACAAAAAATTTTGTTTCATATTTTTTATTAAATTTGTTATTTAAATAAAACCAAATGCATACATGGTGAAGAAAAACTTCGTCGTAAAATTTTGTGTACTAATAGAGGGCCTCGAAATAAGTCGAAAATGTCTAATGAACTTATGTTCTAAATTGCACCATTTTCAAGTTATGACCTTTTAGTGTTAGTCAATCACCATCGAGTAAACAAAGCGTCACGAAGCTTCGCGTTGCGACGACGCATCGCATTGCCTCGCTCGCTTTCTTACTATCGTATTATAAAGTTTGCTTTCCGCAGCATCTACTTGGCCTATCGGCTTTCTTTATTATTTTGGATAGTAAAGCTGCTAGCGGTCTTGGTTTCTAATTAAGATCGAGTTCGAATTCTGGATATGGCAAGTATCGCGACCCTTTTTGTTTTTACTCTCGTTCTTTCTCTGAGTTTATCACTTTCATTGCGTTTTACTTCTTACGATTACGACAGGAGCAAAAGCGTCAGAGATAAAAGAACTACTGTAGTAACAACAATAGTTACAAAAATGATAAGTTAATTAATTAATTAAGTAAAACAAAGGAAAGAAAATGGTTTGCGCATTTCCTTTTTAAAAAATGGTAACAACAATAGTTATAAAAATGAAAGTTAATTAATTAATTAAGTAATACAAAGGAAAAAAATCGTTTGCGCATTTTCTTTTTAAAAAATGGACAATCATAAGGGAGAGTTCTTATTTCATTTCATAGTATTGAAATAAAAGAAAGTCCAGTATGGGAGAAACATTTAATCCTTATTAGCTCGCTTTCTTACTATCGTATTATAAAGTTTGCTTTCCGCAGCATCTACTTGGCCTATCGCCTTTCTTTATTATTTTGGATAGTAAAGCTGCTAGCACTCTTGGTTTCTAATTAAGTTCGAGTTCGAATTCTGGTTATGGCAAGTATCGCGACGCTTTTTGTTTTTACCCTCGTTCTTTCTCTGAGTTTATCACTTTCATTGCGTTTTACTTCTTACGATTATGACAGGAGCAAAAGCGTCAGAGATAAATGAACTACTGTAGTAACAACAATAGTTATAAAAATGATAAGTTAATTAATTAGTTAAGTAAAACGAAGGAAAGAAAATCGTTTGCGCATTTCCTTTTTAAAATGCATTGCCTCGCTCGCTTTCTTACAATCGTATTATAAAGTTTGCTTTCCGCAGCATCTACATAGCTTTACTATCCAAAATAATAAAGAAAGGCCTATCGCCTTTCTTTATTATTTTGGATAGTAAAGCTGCTAGCGCATTTGGTTTCTAATTTAAGTTCGAGTTCGAATTCTGATTATGGCAAGTATCGCGACGCTTAATAAAGAAAGGCCTATCGCCTTTCTTTATTATTTTGGATAGTAAAGCTGCTAGCGCACTTTGTTTCTAATTTAAGTTCGAGTTCGAATTCTGATTATGGCAAGTATCTCGACGCTTTTTGTTTTTGCTCTCGTTCTTTCTCTGAGTTTATCACTTTCATTGCGTTTTACTTCTTACGATTACGACAGGAGCAAAAGCGTCAGAGATAAAAGAATTACTGTAGTAACAACAATAGTTATAAAAATGAAAGTTAATTAATTAAGTAATACAAAGGAAAAAAAATCGTTTGCGCATTTTCTTTTTAAAAAATGGACAATCATAGAGGAGAGTTCTTATTTCATTTCATAGTATTGAAATAAAAGAAAGTCCAGTATGGGAAAAACATTTAATCTTTATTATGTATATTTTACAAGTCAGTTAAATCTTAACATTATCGATTCTGTTTATGGAATTTTTTTTCGAAAGACAATTAATTTTTTATTACAGATTTTATAAATTACAAAAAAACATTTTGTAGAAAATGTTCAAAGTTTCTTTCTCTACAAGGCAGAGTTGACAGCATTGGAGGAAATAATTGCGAATTCTTTAAAAATCACATGAGTAGGCAATGTATGATTACCGCTGCCTGGAAAATGTGTTTTCTTAAGTTCTCTAGAATATCGATTATGTGAGACCAGCAGGCGGTTCCTATTATGGGATTTCAGTTGACGATTTATGACTTAGCTTTTGAGCGGTTTTGTGCTTCGCTAGGCCGGACGGGAGAATTACGGAGTGTTCCTTCACAGAACTGACTCAATACCCTGACAACCACTTTAACAACAGCTGACATATTTATTGGGCGAGAGTGAGTTCTTTACAAATAAGTAATTATACAAAACCACCCAATGGCCTCGAAAATGTGTTTTCTTAAGTTCTCTAGAATATCGATTATGTGAGACCAGCGGGCGGTGCGTATTATGGGATTTCAGTTGACGATTTATGATTTAGCTTTTGAGCGGTTTTGGGCTTCGCTAGGCCGGACGGGAGAATTACGGAGTGTTCCTTCACAGAATTGACTCAACACCCTGACAACCACTTTAACAACAGCTGACATATTTATTGAGCGAGAGTGAGTTCTTTACAAATAAGTAATTATACAAAACCACCCAAGAAGGATAAATAACTTGTTATTAAAGGATAACAAATGATCTCTGACATCCAAAAGAAAGTTCGCTTTCCCTTGTAATTCGTTTCGGTTTTGAATCTTCTTCTTGATAAGGTGCACAATCACTGTTAGTTCCTTCCCTTCGTATAAATTAGTTTTGGAGATCTTGGTTCCAGTTCGGGAGAGGACTTCATCTGCGGTTGGAACAGATCTCGGTAAGCGACCGTCTTCTACAATGGTTCCAACTCGACTCCCTGACAAGTTAGAAAATAAGCAACTCCTTCTGCGGCTAAGACTCAACTGGTTTCTCTCGACTCCGAGCTCCCCTCCTTGACAATCCAAGAATTGTTTATCCAAGTCAGAATCCGACCTTATTTTAGCCTCTTCCCGGAAAAACCCGCGCACCTTTCGGTACATTTTTTCCCTAACGACCAAGTGTACGTTTTCTCTTTCCATAATTTTTCTCCCGGTGACATCTATGCTATAGTCTAATCTTCATCGCAACAATTAAACTGGTCAACGTCTTTGATTTTATGTGACAGAAAGTGAATTCTCCCTTACGGAATACATTCGTCCACCTGCGTTGAATGTTAGTTTTATCGGACAATGTCTAGAATATTTACATTTGTCGTTTTTCCTGTATACAACTTACATCTAATCCGGAAAGCAGATAGTGATAACTTATGGACAACTTACAAAAAAAATTGTGTCCAACATTCCACAATTCGTTTGAAGTAACCAGTTCGTTCATATAACCCTCTCAAAAGAAGTCCATAGTTCTGAGATCTGGTGACATTCGAAAGCCATGCTCTTGATTCCCCGCCCCAATCCATCTCCGTCCGCCCTCATTTCAACATTGGCCGACACGGAAGTCCATAGTTCTGAGATCTGGTGACATTCGGAAGCCATGCTCTTGATTCCCCGCCCCTAATCTATCTCCGTCCGCCCTCATTTCAACATTGGCCGACACGGAGGGTCCCAACACCCATTTCATTATGGTTTTCCGATTGGGGCTGCTCCGTGTCGGACGACGTTGAAATGACGAAGGAATGGCCTCAGTTGCTATAACCAAATCGCCGCCTCTCACATACGCATCGTACGTGAACTCGCAATGTTCCACTGACCACTCATGCATAGTAACTTAAATTAATGGAAAATAAATGGCATTAGTTCTGTGGAGGGCTGAGATCGGCCCGCTGGAGAATGTCACTTCTCACCCAATCGTAAGTTAACACGGTTGACAATTTTATAGGCAACATCGGGTGAGAGGGTCTCTCCTCCAGCCGGGTCCGAAGTACTCCCCTCTACACTCTTTCCCCAAAAGAAAACAAACACCTTGTGATGCAAACCGCCCTAGAACTCCGGCATTGTGCAGGTGTTCGGAGGGGTGGTGCAAAGTTATGAGACAGGGGTCAAGATGTCAACTTTCCGAGAAAAAGGGGAGAGATGTGTTTATTTGCTCTCTCAAAAGTGTAGAGGGGGAACTTGATCAAAGAAAGGACAGTTGGTTCCAGCCCGCCGTGGAAAGCAGATGTTGGTCCTAGCCCGCCAAACAGTTTAGTCGGTTCCCATCCGCCGTAAGATACAGTTAAATCTCGCCTGACACTAAAGTCAGTCTTAAGGTGCAAAACCTAGCCGAGTCTATTTCAAAACACCGAGGAACGCAAGAGACAGTTGGGGTACTCTGATCCTCACGGTTGTTCTTTTGGAAATTCCTACCTGTACAAAGTATTTGTACAGACCGGAGAACTGTGGACGATATTCACTCTAGCATATCGTTGAGGAGTGCCAATACCTCCTCCCTTCTATCATACGCCGACGTTTGAGCGCCGTACGAACCTGATCGCCGACGTTGGTGAAATCATAATGGACTAGATCGTTAAAGTTCCCTGCAGACCATACCGCCAACGAGGTTCCAGAGAATAACCGCCGACGTCCATCGAAATGACGAGCAAACATGAGGTTCCAGAGAATAACCGCCGACGTCCATCGAAAAGACGAGCAAACATCAAGGTTGACCTACCGAAGAAAATCCCACACACACGATGGTATTGTCCTCCGGCATGAATTGTCGGGCCTATTTCTCTCTCCAATAAAGGAAGATATTTGTACTAACAAACGTAGTCTCAGTGTCCGTTTGTCCAGCCTCTCATCACCCGTCCTTACTCGCGTCACACGCCGCTCATAGGCTATCTGCCTGTTGAAGACTGCTTTTTCTTATCTTGCGGGCTCAGCGGGCCGTGTGGACCTCACAGTTCACAGACATGTTGCTACATATTACAGGTTGGAATAATAGTAACAGTTGTTAAGTTCATTCCAAAATGGGTATAGAGCTCTGTGTCACCTTGGTTGGAATAATAGTAACAGTGTTGTTCATTCCAAATTGGGTATACTGCTCTGTATCACCTTGTACATTTAAAATTTTTTCTGATTATTCTTTAATAAAAACAATCATCAGTTTAAAAATGAATATCGTTGAGAGAATAAATAATTTCCTTTGTTTCATGTCGTTTATATTGCAATAGGTGTATATGCCTTTCTCTCCATAGTTACCAGATGATCAGTTGATAATATAACACTAAAAATGTATCTAATTTTAAATTTATCATTTATTGTTACAATATAACAGTAACTGTATATCTACGTTTTTCAATTCAAGTGAAAAATCACTAATTCATAAATATAAATTCTGAAAAAAAAAAAAATCATTAGAAAACTGTAAATTAGGCGCTTCATAACAAAACATTTCTTATGTTAAAAATAGATACATTTTTTCCCCTAATGACCGAGTGTACGTTTTCTCTTTCCATAATTTTTTTCCCTAATGACCGAGTGTACGTTTTCTCTTTCCATAATTTTTCTCCCGGTGACATCTATGCTATAGTCTAATCTTCATCGCAACAATTAAACTGGTCAACGTCTTTGATTTTATGTGACAGAAAGTGAATTCTCCCTTACGGAATACATTCGTCCACCTGCGTTGAATGTTAGTTTTATCGGACAATGTCTAGAATATTTACATTTGTCGTTTTTCCTGTATACAACTTACATCTAATCCGGAAAACAGAGAGTGATAACTTATAGAGAACTTACAAAAAAATTGTGTCCAACATTCCACAATTAGTGTGAAGTAAGCAGTTCATTCATATAACCCTCTCAAAAGAAGTCCATAGTTCTGAGATCTGGTGACATTCGGAAGCCATGCTCTTGATTCCCCGCCCCCAATCAATCTCCGTCAGCCCTCATTTCAACATTGGCCGACACGGAGAGTCCCAACACCCATTTCAGTATGGTTTTCCGATTGGGGCTGCTCTGTGTCGGACGACGTTGAAATGACGAAGGAATGGCCTCAGTTGCTATAACCAAATCGCCGCCTCTCACATACGCATCGTACGTGAACTCGCAATGTTCCACTGACCACTCATGCATAGTAACTTAAATTAATGGAAAATAAATGGCATTAGTTCTGTGGAGGGCTGAGATCGGCCCGCTGGAGAATGTCACTTCTCACCCAATCGTAAGTTAACAGGGTTGACAATTTTATAGGCAATATCGGGTGAGAGGGTCTCTCCTCCAGCCGGGTCCGAAGTACTCCCCTCTCCACTCTTTCCCCAAAAGAAAATAAACACCTTGTGAAGCAAACCGCCCTAGAACTCCGGCATTGTGCAGGTGTTCGGAGGAGTGGTGCAAATTATGGGACATGGGTCAAGATGTCAACTTCCCGAGAAAAAGTGGAGAAATGTGTTTATTTGCTCTATCAAAAGTGTAGAGGAGGAACTTGAACAAAGAAAGGAGAGTTGGTTCCACCCCGCCGTGGAGAGCAGAAGTTGGTTCTAGCCCGCCAAACAGTTTAGTCGGTTCCCGTCCGCTGTAAGATACAGTTAAATCTTGCCTGACACTAAAGTCAGTCTTAAGGTGCAAAAAGTAGCCGAGTCTATTTCAAAAAAACTGAGGAATGCAAGAGACAGTTGGGTCGCTCTGATCGTCACGGTTGTTCTTTTGGAAATTCCTACCTGTACAAAGTATATGTACAGACCGGAGAACTGTGAACAATAATCACTCTAGCGCAGCGTTTTTCAAACTGTGGGTCGCAAAAATTAAATTCAAACACTTGAATTTTAGTTTATTATGTAATTTCACAAACGCCCAACATTTAACGTATGACAACATATGAATTTTCAGTGTAGTTTGCTGATTGTGTTCATCTTAATAAGTGTGTAAATGATTTATGTACTTGTATGTTTTATTTCATATTTAATATCTGGGGTCGTGAAAAATCTCGTAATGAAAAATGGGTTCGTGGATGAAAAAAGTTTGAGAAACGCAGCTCTAGCATATCGTCAAGGAGTGCCAATACCTCCTCCCTTCTATCATAAGCCGACGTTTGAGCGCCATACGAACCTGATCGCCGACGTTGGTGAAATCATAATGGACTGGATCGTTAAAGTTCCCTGCAGACCATGCTGACAACGAGGTTCCGGAAAATAACCGCCGACGTCCATCGAAAAGACGAGCAAACATCAAGGTTGATCTACTGAAGAAACTCCCACACACACAAAGGTATTGTCCTCCAGCATGAATTGTCGGGCCTGTTGCATGTAGATTATTTATCTCTCTCTAATAAAGGAAGATGTTTGTACTAACAAACGTAGTCTCAGTGTTCATTTGTCCAGCCTCTCGTCATCCGTCCTTACTCGCATCACATGCCGCTCATAGGCTATCTGCCTGTTGAAGACCGCTCGTTCTTATCTTGCGGGCTCAGCGGGCCGTGCGGGCCTCACATTGGTGTCAGGTGTGGGATAGAAGAGATTAATAGAGGCCTGAAAGAACGATAAACTGGCGGAAGAAAGGTTGATAGACTTTGAGATGGCTGACGAGACGCAGGATGTGACGGTGTCGCGCACTGAGACATCTTCTGGCAGATCCTTTGCCATCGTGGGCTTAATTCCTACCTTTTCGGGCGAACCAACTCAACGCGTATCGGATTCCTTCAATACAATCGATGAAATCGCAGCTTTAGCCTCTTGGACCAATCGACAGTGTTTGGGCATAGCCAAATGTAAATTGACCGGTATCGCCAGAGAGTATGCATGGCGCGATTTCCAAGCTAAAGACGTAACAGATTATCAGGCATTTAAGGCGCTAATGTTGCAGTGGTTTGTAAAAGCTCTATACACCATTAGACTTCAACAATTCCACACTTGCACGCAACAGCGAGGAGAGGACGTGCGAACATTTGCCGTTAGGTTGCAGTCTCTTGTAGCCGAGATGACAATAAATGTAAACGCCACCGAAGATCAGGAAAGGAAGGTAGTAGAGATGAGTCAGCGCAAGGAAATGGATGAATGATTGAGAATTCAGTTTCTCAACGGCATTAATTACAAAATTAAGCGCAGTGTAATGTCGCACGACCCAAAAACCTTTGAAGAAGCCTTGTTAGTTGCCTCCCGTGAGGAGTTGATAGATCAAGTAATATCTAAACCAAGGCCTTATGTCAGGAAAATAGGTGAGGCTAGTGCTGCCTTGATTGGGTCAGATCATACCAATAGGGAACTGGACAGCACCGCAGGTTTGCAGGTCGCCATACAACAGATTAGCGAAAGACTCAGTAAGTTAGAACCGCAATCATTATAGGCGATCCACAACTATCAACCGATCTACATATAAGAGAGCCACCAAGGCCTCAAGGAAAACTGCGTTTTACCGCCTATACATCTCATAGATACCATGAGTTAGGGTGGAATCGCCCTTCATGTTCATATGCTCCTTCACGATACAATTGGCACATATATTCACAGTTTGCTGAACCTTCCACGACTTGGAGAACGCCAACACCTAGGTTTCCTACCTCCCCTAGCTGCAGCGCGACACGAGGAGATACCCGACAGCAGGGTCCGCTTAAGCCGCCACCATGTCCAAGAAATACACGAGTACAATCAACTCCTCAACGTAAATCTCAGGGTCAGACTCGCAGTCAAAATCGCAACGGGTCGATGTCTTGACTAAAGCGAGATGAACTTACCCTTAACCGATTTACGGGGGCAAAAAGGGGTAAATTAAACAATTCACGGAATGTAATGTTGAGCGAAGAACCACAAAAACACAAAAATAAAGTTAGGGAGAAAAATATGATTCGATTCAAAGGGATGTATGAAAGCAAATTATTTCAAGATTTGGATCCAAATTTAAAATGTATAGTTAACGGCCGATCGATTTATTTAACCATAGACAATATGAGTTCTCCTTTCAAATTGGGACTCTATGGTTCAAGCATTTGTGTTATGTCATAGACCCCAAAATATCTGCTTCAACCGATGGTATATTGGGTCGCGACATAATAATGCAATACCGCCTAATGATTTCGCTACATGATTCTAAGGTAGTCTTAGCGAACGGCACGAAGTTAAACTTCTAAGGTGAGATTTGTGAGACAGCTAAGGTAAAGAGCGCTTCTCCGCTGAAAACCGGCGTTAGCTCAGAGAACAAACTGGGTAGGAAACGACTCGTCTCTCCAGACCAGTCGCCGACGAGTAACCGCCAAACTGGCGCTAAAACGGTTTACTTAGTGGAGGACCAGACCGTACCTCCCAGGTCTGAAATCATAGTATTAGCAAAAGTTACAGGCATCCGTCAAAAGAAATAATTAGGAGTAATAGAGTCGTAAACTCTTAATACATCAGGGCTTATGACTATGGACGTGTTGGCTAAAACAAAAGCGCGTGGGAAAATACTAGTCAGGATAATTAACACAACCACAAATCCCATAAAATTGCGGAAGCAAGAAACAGTGGAAAAGTTCTTATCTGCCAGCGAGGAAACAAAAGTACAGGCAGACTGGGCTAGATCCAGAAAGCCTGATGTGGCAGTAAATATGTCGCAAAAGGATTTCAGTAATCTTATTGACTGGACCAAAATGGGAAAAGACAAAAGAAACCGTTGTTATCATTATGATATAAATATTGACATGTTATTCGCCATAAACAACTACGATTTAGGTTATTGCGACGTGGTTGAGCACGAAATTAACACGATCGCAAGAGCCCACCAATTTATTTACCTCCATATCGAATACCCTATGCTCAGACAGATAAAATAACCGAGATAGTTGGCAAAATGTTAGAAAACAGTATAATGGAACACTCACAATCGCCGTGGGGGGTTCCGACGCTCCTTGTTAAGAAGGACGGAACTTTTAGGTTCTTAATAGATTACCGGAAATTAAATAATGCGTGTACACAGGACCCATTTCCTATTCCGTTAGTTTCGGAGAATCTCAGCCTCATTGGAAATGCGAAATACTTCAGTATGATGGATACGCTTTCCGGATTTTGGCAGTTACCTCTTGCCCCAGAAGGTCGCCCAAGTCGCCCCAAGTGCCCCCGGAATGTCGCCCTCTTGCCCCGCGCCTTCGCAATCCCGGATCGGCACTTCCACTTCAAACGCATGCCGATGGGCCTTAAGAACGCCCCCGCAAGTTGGCAACGTGCCGCCACACACATTTTACACGGGTTACGTAACAAAATTTGTCTCAACTATCTCGATGACATTTTGGTCTTTAATAATGACCTCGAGAGTCATCTCGAGAGATTAGAAATGGTACTTAAGAGATTAGGAGAAGCCGGAATTAAACTGAATCCCAAAAAGTGCCATTTCCTACAACAGCAAATTAAATTTTTGGGACCCGAAGTTTCGGAGGAAGGAATCCGACCAGACCCAGCAAAGATAGAGAGCGTAGTCAATTTTCCTAGACAAAGAACGACACATAGGTGCGTTCGTTTCTAGGATTGACAGGTTATTATCGTGACACATTAATTTGTATGCTAAAATAGCGAAACCGCTCACAACATTGTTGAAAAACAACACAAAATTTAATTGGGATGACACGTGCAAACACGCCTTCCTGAATTTAAAGGAAATTCTAACAACGGCACCTTTGTTGCGACCGCCAGATTTCTCTCAACCTTATATATAGCTACAGATGCTTCAAGCTACGCTATCGGAGCTGTTCTCTCCCAAAACGATGAACAAGGAGAGCTCCCGATCACCTATGCTAGCCACCGAGATCACCTAAGGTTAATTATAGCGCAACAGAAAGAGAGTGTCTTGCTATTTTGTGGGCCATAAAGTACTTTTGACCCTATCTGTATGGTCGATCGTTTGAAATCCACACAGACAGCCAAGCGTTGTACTGGTTACTAAATGTAAAGGATCCAAGTTCACGATTAGTGCGCTGGAATCTCCAATTGCAAGAATACGATTTCAAGATCATACATAAACCAGGAAACACACATGCTAACGCGGACACGCTTAGCCGAATCCCGATCGTAACGATCGAACAACACCAGCCGATATACATCATTGAACAAATCGGGGAGCAAAAAAATTAGATCTGAAATGTAAAGACATAATTCAGAAGCTATCGCAATCTGATAGTTTGGGTCAAGCTGACGAGTACACGGATTATATTTTAGATGGTAATGGTATTCTTTACCGATCCAAACACTGCCACATGCGACGAGAGGTGTGGCACCAATTGGTGGTACCTCGATCGCTGGTTGGATATATTCTACGCATTTTTCATGACGCGCCTATTTCAGGCCATGTTGGCATTAAGAAAATGCGAAGAATGTTAGAAAGGCAGTTTTATTGGCCGAATATGTGAAAGGACATAATCAGATACTGCAAAAGCTGCGAGAAATGCGCACAGCGCCGACATCAGGATAATCGACGCCAGGCCCCATTGCAAATATTTCCGCAGGTGACGCAAGTTTTCGAGCGAACCGCTTTAGACATTGTGGGTCCACTACCAATTACTCGTCAGGGAAACATATTCTTGTTTTCATCGATCATTTCAGCCAGTATGCAGAATGCATGCCACTGCCGGAGATATCTGCAAAAACAGTAGCTAAGGCTTTTGTAACTAACGTCGTTTTACGTTATTCGACACCAAAATATTTATTCACTAACCATGGAAGCAACTTCATAAGCAAGATCATGAAGGAAGCTCCCGAAAATCTGGGCATAAAAAGAATGTTGATGACAGCTTACCATCCAGCTTGTAACGGCGTTGTCGATCGCCTAAACAAAATGCTGATAGACATGCTGGTGCACTATGTTCAGAAAGATCAAATGCAGTGGGACGAAATGTTGCCATATCTGACATTTGCTCACAAATCCCTCTCCACATTCTACAACAAACGACAGTTCCTATTATCTTTTATACGGTCGCGATCCAGCTTATCCTTTCGATATCATTACTAGCCCTAATGTTGCTACATATGATGTCGGAGAGAATTTTGCGGCAGAATTAAAACTTCGACTTAAAAGCACTCACAAATTAGCTCGTCAACATTTACAGACAGCCGCGGAGAAGTGAAAAATATATCATGGCAGTAAAACGAAACCATATAAATTCTCAGTGGGAGACCGAGTATTCTTGAATCAAAATTATACCTCCCGGAGCTATAAAGAAGTTCTATCCAAGATATACCGGTCCTTATCGGATTATAGATGAAACAAGTCCTGTAAACTATGTTATCAAGGATATAAAAACAAAAAAAACGACTTTTGGTTCATGCTAATCGCTTGAAACCCGCTATCGCGAGGATGGAGTTCGAATCTTAGGACGAAGCGCAGGACATTATCTCTTTTCGATCCGATCCAAATTTAAACCGAACTCCAGAGCCCATGGGACGAAATTATTTTTTCCGCACTGGAACCAGAGCCTACCTCAATGTGCGAGCGTGGCGAGACACCCATAAGTACAGGTGCTCAACCGCCAAACTCGCACCCTTATGCCTTGAGGAGCAGAGGGCCAGTAGCCGACGAACCTTGGATTGCTACTATGGCCACTTGTAGCCATATTCCGCGTCGAATCATAATGGGAGTTAACAAACAAAACAAGCTGACACACTCGCTCACACAAATGTATAAGCCGATAGAAATTTAAGCGTGTCAAAGATAAATAGATAAACAAGGGAATCAACCTTTTGTAATTTACTTCCAGATGGAAACCACGAAAATGCTGGCTATTATGCTGCTAATTATGGCTAAGGGTACAGCCGACGACTCGAGTTTGAAGAAAGGAGTTGTTTTCACCAACCAGGGAAACTTTCTCCTCACCACGAGCCATTCGACCCTTGTACTGGATATAACTTTCGAGGAATATGATACTCAATTACTAAGAATGCGAGAGCATGTAGAAGGATTGAGACAACTAGCGCATGAAGTACAGATGGCAACGATTAGAAGTTGATATTGGAACTATACCGCAGCTGAAGTAGAAAACCTGGATCGAGTTTTGACAGAACTAGACGCTGAATACAGGGTCCTAAAGTCATTAGTGACCCTGGATCCAGCCTAAAGGGGAAAACGAGCTTTAATTGTCGTAGGAGGGAAGCTTTTAAAAATTTTGTTCAGTACCGCGACATCCAGTGAAGTTGAGGATTTAAATGAAAGAATATTGTGACTAGAAACCAATCAGATGGATATAGTGCACATACTAGACACCCAGGCTTCTGCTTTAAATGAAACGCTTATAGCGGTTAATGACATCCGCCGACAAATTAAAATGCTATTGAAGCGAGACGAAATATTCAGTAAGATTATGCAGTCAAAAAGTTATTCGCTCTTTGTAAGCACAGCCTTACGGTACATGGAGAGCGCCGTTGCCGAATTCAGATCACAGCTGACAAATTTGCATGCTGCTATAGAGATACTAGAACAAGGGCGATTGAGTTCCTAATTTGTGTCACGACAAACCTTGTTGGCCGCACTGACCGACATAAACAACCACCTGCTGAACAATATTTCACTTGTCGAACCCGTTTGACCAGATAATTTATTCAAGTATTATCAATGGATCACCGTCACCGTGACCGCGCGACTTAACACTCTTAGATTATTTATAGATATTCCACTTATGAACCTGGATCAATTTTTCGATCTGTTTGAGATCGTAAGTTTTCCGGTATTCTATGCGAGCGTTAATATATTCGCCTATTTCCGCACGGATTATAATTTTATAGCTTTGTCAAAGAACAGACAGTCGTATGTATTACTAAATACCTATGAGGTGTTGATATGTCAGTCCGGAACAGTCTCTATCTGTGTCTCGGAGACACCGATATGGAAACACCCATATCAAAGTTGCGAATATTCATTATTCATGGGACACGATGTATTGGTTAATCGTCTCTGTAATAGACGAGTAACACTTACGCATCCGCCCGTATTTCGTCGACTCGATGACTCAGGAACGTGGCTGTATGCCACCAACAAACCGTTAAGCCTCGTAATCGAATGTTCTAGAACACGTGGTTCTACCGAACAGTCTAGAATTACTAAATTAATCGGCAGGAATATTATAAAATTGGGAAATTCATGTAAGGATTATATACCTGGGATTGAATTGACGTCCCATTTTCAACAAAGATCCACTTGGAAATTGACCGTTGGAACTTCTCTGGTTTTTTTTGTTGACGGACATCTTCAATAGAACCAAGGTCGACCTTATTCAAATTTACAGAAACACTACCATACAAGTCGACCAAATAGATCGATCATCAACGGATATATCCTTAAAGATAGCTGAAATCACCTTGCGAGACATAAAATCACATGTTGACAAACTAGGTCAATCATTATCACCACAATATCCACACGAAATACGGCACTATTATAAAGAAACAACATTAGGAATAATGGGGTTCCTTCTCACAATGACTGTTGTCTTAACCTGTATCTACAGAAAACGCATGTGCGAGCTATGTGCACGACACTAGTCACCATGGGAAGGGGACGATGACCTCATCGCCCGGGGCGACAGAGGCCACGTGTTCAGCTCTCCCATGTGTTTCTGAGAAGTCAGACAACAATAACAGAATTAGGTCAATTGCAGGAAAGAGCAGAAGAAATCCGATTCCTTTGATACTAGAGCAAGAATAGAGAGATTGCCAGAACTACGTGTATCTTCCGACCTCTCCCTTGCACCAGAAAAACCTTTGCGCATTTAATTACCTCCTATTGCCATATATCTATTTAATCAAAATGTGCTAATTATATAGATATGTATCCCGATATGCACTTCGATATTCACGATATGTATTTAACCTCGTAAATACCTATTCATACTATAAGCATATAATTACTTATATATTCATTAATCAATAAGCGCTCCACTTGCTAGCATACTTACATATATAAGAATACATAAACGTTTTTTTGTGTTTGAACTATATATATATATATATATTTCCCTTATATTTTCTTTATACCCACCTCAACATGGGAATATATTTCTCTATTTTCAGTGCCCGTGAAAACAAAAAAAATTTATAACCAAGCAAAATGTCGGAAGAAATCGACGCTGCTGTCATACCGAGAAGCATCTTGAGTGCGGAGGCGATGACTAAGATCCTCGTTGCCTCCTACGAGTGTCCGATGTGTTCTTCGACCTGCCGGCCGTCCATCCACACTTGTGAAGCCGGACATATCGTATGCCATTCTTGCTACGAGAGTAACACAACAGCTGTCCGACGTGTAGGGGTCACCTAGGACACCTATGGCACTCCTTGTCTGAAAATGTAGCACAGATGATCCCCTACACCTGTCTCTTTACATCTGATGGGTGCACCATTGTGGACCTCTATCAGCAAATTATTGCACATGAGAAAGTGTGCTGGTTTCTCCAGTATCCCTGCCCTTACTGGGTAGTTTCCTGTTGTTGGGAAGGGTTAGCAGACGAGATGTTGCACCACCTGAAAGATCAACATGCAGAGACATTCTGCATCAAAGCAAAAAAATCCTTGCTGATTGCCACTCCCGCCAATTTGCCACGTGCCCAGGTGTGGGTAACCCTGTCTCGCTGCTTCGGGACGTATTTTCTTATCTTTATAACTTGAATCATCATCGAATCCTGACCCCAAGTCGATGTTGTAGTTCAACTTGTGGGTACGGAGGAGGAGGCCAAAATATTTGAGTATTCGGTGGCCGTGCGGACCTCTTACAAAACATTGACATCTGAGACATCAACAGTGGGCGCCCAGCTCACTCTTACCGATGTCCTGGACTATAACTTAAGAGCCAGGGTAAAGGAGGATGAGCTGATGCAACTACCCTGTGACGATCTCATTGAGGTAGCAGTAACATCTTGGAAGCCGATCCCGAAGAGCGAGAGGAGGAGGTTATACCCTCGGTGGCCATGGCGGAGGGCAAGTTGTCAAAAATTAAATATAATCAGCCAAGACTGCTCCCCCTGCACCAATAGATGGATGGGACGGATGGTTGGATGCCCCTTCTGGTGCTGCAGGTAGCCGGGATGCGTCACCTCCCACCACTCATACTCTGGAGACATATACGCCATTCACCATAGCCATGGTAGAAATACGAGCCGCCACCGACCTAGGAAGGAAGCGGCTGAAAGAAACAAATCCGTGAAGAATAAAAACCGCTGTCTTGCTGCCTATGGGAGCTGAGTGCTCCCAAGTTATGCAGTTTATGTCCAATACCTACAACCAGAATGCGGGGATATCTCCCCTTTCGGTACACACGATCCTCGAAGGCCGCATCGCTCTATCCAAGCCTTTAGGCTCCGATAGAGTGGGAGAAGAGGAGGCTCTTAAAAACTTAACTCTAGAGGAATACACAAGATTAAGGCAGGGTGCGTTCCGCGACCCAGGGGACTCGGGAGAGATCAGTTCAATCTGACCCGTGCCCTCTTCTGAGAACCGGGCGAGGATGCACCTGCCGCCACTAATTAAATTCTTCCCACCTGCCCTCCTCTGCGTCTAAAATTTGTCTATAAAATGTACACAGAGAAAAAAGGGAGAAAACACCTTTTGTTCAATTAAATTCAATTTACTTTGTGAATAATCCTTTTTTTCTTTTCACCTGTAAAAATTATATGTATCCTTTTATTATTATTATTATTGTTAAACTATATAATTAGTAATGATTGTATATCACTTTCTTTTTTTTTAATGTAAACAATTAAAAAATATTCATATATTTTTATTACCTCTAGAAACTTTGACTATTTTGTTCTCTTACTTAATACATAACGTTCATATTATTTGCACTCAAAGAATACTGGGAACAATACCAAGAAATAGCCAAACAGCTGTAGTACTGGCCTATCGTTGCTAGATCAATGACCTTGACATACACTGTTCAGTTAGTCTTCGGTCAGAGAGGTGTGTTCCCCTCTTGACCCGCTAATACTCCTTCACGCTATATTGCGACAGTCGTCTGCTCTTAAGCGTATTGGAGAGAGAATAGTTAATATAATTATATATGTTGGAGGACAAACCTAACACGCGTATTTAAATATAAATATATTAATTTGTATATAATTATTGCCATTGTTATTTTGCCATTGATGTGTTATGAACTCAATTCTTCGTGGCAGAGTCTACGATTGATACGCGTGGGCTATTTGTTATAAATATACTTAAAAATAGATTTACCAATGTAAATCATTTTTAGAAAGCATGGGGTGATGTGGAGGGCTGAAATCGGCCCGCTGGAGAATGTCATTTCTCACCCGTTCGTAAGTTAACAGGGTTGACAACTTTATAGGCAACATTTGGTGAGAGGGTCTCTCCTCAAGCCTGGTCCGAAGTACTCCGCTCTCCACTCTTTCCCCAAAAGAAAACAAACACCTTGTGATGCTAACCGCACTAGAACTCCGGCATTGTGCAGGTGTTCGGAGGGGTGGTGCAAAGTTATGAGACAGGGATCAAGATGTCAACTTCCCGAGAAAAAGGGGAGAGATGTGTTTATTTGCTCTATCAAAAGTGTAGAGGAGGAACTTGAACAAAGAAAGGACAGTTGGTTCCAGCCCGCCGTGGAGAGCAGAAGTTGGTCCTAGCCCGCCGAACAGTTCAGTCGGTTCCCGTCCATTCCTGTATCCTTTAAATACAGTTAAATCTCGCCTGACACTAAAGTCGGTCTTAAGGTGCAAAAAGTAGCCGCGTTTATTTCAAAACACCGAGGAACACAAGAGACAGTTGGGTCGCTTTGATCCTCATGGTTGTTCTTTTGGAAATTCCTACCTGTACAAAGTATTTGTACAGACCAGAGAACTGTGGACAATAATCACGTCTTATCGTCGAGAAGTGCCAATACCTCCTCCCTTCTATCATACGCTGACATTTGAGCGCTGTATGAACCTGATCGCCGATGTTGGTGAAATCATACTGGACTGGATCATTAAAGTTCCCTGCAGACCATCCCGCCGACGAGGTTCCGGAGAATAACCGCCGACGTCCATCGAAAAGACGAGCAAACATCGAGGTTGACCTACCGAAGAAACTCCCACACACACGATGGTATTGTCCTCCGGTATGAATTGTCGGGCCTGTTGTTGCATGTAGATTATTTATCTCTCTCCAATAAAGGAAGATGTTTGTACTAACAAACGTAGTGTCAGTGTCCGTTTGTCCAGCCTCTCATCACCCGTCCTTAGTCGCGTCACACGCCGCTCATAGGTATCTGCCTGTTGAAGACTACTTGTTCTTATCTTGCTAGCTCAGCGGGCCGTGTGGGCCTCACAGTTCACAGACATGTTGCTACATATTACAGGTTGGAATAATAGTAACAGTTGTTAAGTTCATTCCAAAATGGGTATACAGCTCTGTGTCTCCTTGTACAGTTCCTTCCAAAATTTTAAACACTTAATTGGGACAACTTTTCCCTTAATTGGGACTTTAGCAGAAAAGGAATTTAGCCATTTTTGACATATTGAAGGTATTTTTTGAAATTATGTCAACCATTGATAATGTCAACACTACGTACGCTATTATTTGGCAACACTAGTGTGATGCGAATCAGTTATCTGTCATCGTGCGTCTGGCAAGTATGCGTCTGCTTAAAAGTCTATCTTTACTATATACTGTACCTAGTAATTCATTTACAGTGTTGATTTTATTTAAAATTTTTAAATCTTTGCCAAAATGCCAAGAAATGATTTACACTTTCAAGTAAAATTGCTTAGCTGGATAAAATTAAAAGCTAATCATTTAACACAAACCATTGTAGACTTGCTGATAAAATTAAAAGCTAAACATTTAACACAAACCATTGTAGATTATAACTGGTGTACCAAAATCAAGGACGTAACTACGGGTGGCCCGGGTGGGCCATGGCCCATGCATTGAAAGTTCTGGCCCATGTGCTGGCCCACCCTGAATATATAACCCGAAACGTAAAATTGGAAACTGCAAGAGTTCAACTCCACATAAACAAGACACCTTGAGTTTTGTAAAAATGAAAATTTACAACCGAATACAGAGTTTTATAAAAATGAAAATTTACAACCGAATACATTAAACACCTCATAATCTAAGATGCCTTGTATTTCGTAAAAATGAAAATAAAAACCACGAGCATAACTTAAGTCCACATAATTTCACGCTAATAGCAATAAAAAATTTTATTACAAGCCGTGAAAAACTTGTCCTTTGCATATTTTACGCAGTACTTAATTAATGCGATTAGCTGGAAAGAATAAATAAAAAAATACTAAAAACTACTTGCTTAATACGATATTAGATTAAATACAGCTCATTCGCAAGTATGGGTTTTATTCAGCATAAAACCCATACTTGCGAATAAAACCCATACTTGCGAATGAGCTGTATTTAATCTAATATAGAATAAATAAAGTTTCAAAATACTGATAAATATAAGTATTTATTTGATATCAGCTCAATACAAAATTATGCGGTGATTTTTAATTAATGATGCAAAACGATCGATTATTTTGTCCAAATCGAGAGCTTTTGCAATTTTTCTCTCGATGAACATGATTGCTAAATTGCTTAACCAATCATCAAGCATTCAGTTACGTAAATATGATTTAATAAAGTGCATACGGGATAATGTTCTTTCACATCGGTGTGGCCCATCCTTGGCCCACCCAAAAAAAAATCCTGGTTACATCACTGACCAAAATCTACCTTAGCATGTCTCCTACAACAAGAAAATCAACTGCATGAGAAGTGGGCATTACAGAAAGAAATTCCAGGAACATCCAAAGGAAAGTGTGATGAAAAGGATCCAGAAGTTGAAGAAGCATTAGATCAATAGTTTTCTATAGTTAATGGGCAGGAGTGAATATCAGTAGCCAGCGAAGTCAGAGGAGATCGCTAAAAACCTAAAAATTAAGTATATATAATAAACATTAAAATAGGTACACTAATTTTTATTTTTTACCTATTATTTATTTATCTACGTATTACATATTTTATTTTAGAATTTATTATTAGTTTGTTTAATTGGGGCCAAAATGGATTAGTCCTGTGTCCCAATTAAGTGGAATCAACTATATATACAAAAATCATCGCATCTCATATGTAAACAGCTATATATTCTTTACTTTGCTTTAATTGGACTTCCCAATGATTGACTCCCACATTGCTCCAAACACTGCATTTCCAAAAGTGTAATAGCTTTAGTAGATAAAGTGTGGGAAAGAAGTGGCAGCAATAAAACAATAAAAGTGACATGGCTCTTTTAAATGGTAGATCTTTGTTTACATTACTATTTTCTCATTTTTTGATAAAAATACAACAAAAATGAAATAAAAAAATCAATGATCAATAAAAAAATATTGTCTATTTTAATATAATTAAACAAAATTTTGGTATTATCTATAATATTTTTTTAATTTTAATATTTTATAGTTTTACACTATAAAAAATTAATTTTTGAAAAAATTTCGGTAATTAAGTTTATTTCAACATATAATCTGAACAACATGAATACAGTAATCTAGAATATACAGAAGGAAGGGAGAGAGAAGTTAATTTTTCAAAAAATATTCAATCGAACGTATTTTTATAAAAACGTTTTAAAATAAGAAATTTCAGTCAAAAAACATTTAGGAACCATGATCAGAAACTCATTATACCTCTTCAAAAACCCTAAACACACTTGCAATAAACTGATCAGGACTAGCCAAATTGCAATTATAAAATTCTGTTGTTTGTTCCTGCCATTGCAACAAATCACATCAATGGCCTCTGGCAGTAAATGACTTCAAGTGGCATATACTGGCCAATGGCACGTTACATACTAATGTTATGTCATAATAATTTGTAATCACTGTTGCAATACTACTGTGTAAAATTGCAATATAGCACTGTTAAATTATAAAGACTTTTTAAATAGTAGGTGGATAATCCAATGTTTGGCAAATTCTTCTTTGCAATGAATTTGCCAAATGACTTTTTAAATATTTTGCATGTCATACATAAAGTTGAATTTACTTAAGTTGGAGAGCTCTTGTATTTCTGTAAAAATATTAAAAATTCTTATTATTTTATTAGATTTGAATATAAGACAGTCAGTCATACTTTATGTCCCTTACAAAATTATTTGAATTCAGACAAACTGTTTCCTTCTGAAAATCAAAATATATTTGTGGATGTATCATCTTCTGCAGATAATTATGTAAATTTTTCATTAAATACCATCTTCGTTAAACAGTTTTTAATGAGGTAAGAATACTTATTTTTTATAAAATTTTGTGATTGCAAATTATTTATTTATAGAAATTAAGTTATTATTTATAATTTCAAAATAGTAAACATTTGCAAGAAACATTTGTAAGTTTCTTATATATGTTTCTTGCAGAATTCTCCATCATTCCATCCATGTTTGAAGCATTTATTTATATAATTATGAATATATAATTGGGTATATGATTACTCTTTATTATTATATATAATTGAATAGAACAATATAATATCAGAAAAATTTTTATTGATATTAAAATTAAGTTTATGATTTATTGAAATTAGCTGTATTATAATAAAGCTAATTTCAATATAGTTCAAAATCATGTTTTATTCTACTAATATACAAATAAAAGCATTTTTAGTTTGAAATTTTTCAATTTATTGGACACCAACAATGTTGCTAGATATCTGTATTTTATTGGAATTGTTCTACTATTAAAACTCTATTTTCTCCTTCAAATATATACTTCTTTCTTCTTTTTCTTCTTTTGTATGGTAAGCTTGGTGGCTAAATTTTGATTGCCCCTTTCCACTCAAATAGAGTACTAAGGGAGCCATTCTGGGCAACATTAAAAGCAAAATGTAGAAA